>PVKN010005322.1:0-30999 GCA_004027915.1 Capromys pilorides | reverse complement strand
TTTAATTTTATTTATTTATTTATTTGTTTGCTTGTTGTGTTTGTTTGTTTCTCTATTTATTCATTTTGTGGCTGGCTCAGCCTGCCCTGGTGGTGGCGCTGGCGCAGCATGTGGTGCCGGGGATCGAACTGCAGTCCCCGCAGTTGCCTGAGCCCTCCTAAGCAGGCGCTTTAGACCACTGAACCATCTCGCCGGCCCCAGGCCGTCTACTTGTTTTCTTCGCTGTGCAGCCTGGCATTGGGATTGGTGACTTGGATGGCTAGCTGGGCTACTCTTTCCAGGATGGCCTTGTGGTTCTTAGAGGAGAGGTTGTGATCAGTCTCTGCACAGTAAGACGTGTTGCACATCAGCAGCACCCCCAGCTCCTTAACATTGTGCACCAGGAACTTCCGGAAGCCACCGGGCAGCACGTGCTTTGTCTTTTTGTTACTTCTATAACCTATGTGGGGCATCAGGATCTGGCCTTTGAACCTTCTCCGCACCCTGTTGTTGATGCCTCTGGGTTTCCGCCAGTTTCGCTTAATTTTGACGTATCTATCTGACTGGTGCCGGATGAACTTCTTGGTCCTCTTTCTGACTATGTTGGGCCTCATGTGAGGTCTGAGGGCTGCCATGGTGCCAAGCTAGAGATGGCTGCCACCTCCGCAGGCAACGCCGAGGAAGAGCCTGCTGGTTAATTTTTAAATATGGCTAATATTTCTGATGAGCATCTTCTTCAGAAAAGGATGCCGCTACAGTCTGTACAGTAAGGATCGCAAGCTATGCAGGAATTTAGAATTCAGAGTCTGGTCCGGAAAGCACCAGGGGAAAAAGTTCAGGGAGAAAAGCTGCTTTGCAGACAGCTCCCAGCAATCCACAAACTGTCTTATCCTTCGAGTACTGTCTTTCAAAGACTTCTGTGTCATTCAGAGATTCTACACTGCCGAAATCTTGGCTAGGGACTTTTTTTTTTTTTGGTAAGACATACAAAGCATACAATTTATCACTTTATTCAAATTATAGTATACTAGTTAGTAGTGGTGTTTAGTTTATGTACAATACTGTGTAACCATCACCACTATCTAGTTCCAGAACATTTTCAATGTCACAGAGAGAAATCCTGCATCCACTAGTCTATTGTGCTCTAGTCTCCTCTCCCCAGCTCTTGGAAATCACTGATCTGCTCCCTAGCTATGGCTTTGCCTATTCTGAGTATGGTGTGTCAGCCCAGTTACACAATGTGCAGTCCCTGGTGTCTGGCTTCTTTCACTTAGTGCAACGCATTCCTGGTTCATCTGTGCGTCAGTATTTCATTCATTCCTTTCAAAAGCAGAGTGATTACTGTGTGTAGACATACCACACTTCATCTATTCATCAATTGACACACTCAGGTTGTGTCTACTTTCCAGATATTATGAGCAATACTACTATGAATATTTGTGTATCTGCTATTTCTTGAACACTTGCCTTCCGAATCTTTTTGATATACACAGGAGTGAAACTACTGGATCACTGGGAAAAGAATTTCACTTAGAAATTTTCTTAGGGCTGGCTAGATGGCTCAGTGAATTAAAGTGCCTACTCAGGCAGACATAGGGACCAGGGTTCCATCCCTGGAGTGTGGTGCCAGCCCTGTCCTCGGGGCACTCTGAGATGGTGGCTTAGACTGGGCGTGGTGGCACATACTGTAATCCCAGTGTTTGGGAGGCTGAAAACAGGAGGATCACTATTGAGTTTGATCTGTGTAGTGAGACCCTGTATTAAATACATTTAGAAAAAAGAAAGAAAAAAGAAAAAAGAAATTTTCTTGAGGTCTCGATCAAACTTTGTCAATTTTGTTCAGGAAGCAGGAGAATACCCAGCATGGATCCCATACTGGTAATTCCAAGAATTTCATCAAGGAAAAAAAATCACCACAAGAGACCCATGGGGGCCTGGGGAGATAGCTCGGTCTAAGCACCTGCCTGATAAGCACAAGGACCCAGGTTAATCTCCAGTACTGCATGCTGTGAAATCAGGCATGGTGGTGCACGCCTGTAATGCCAGGGCTGGGGAGGCTGAGACAGGAGGATCACTATGAGTCTAAGCTACGTAGTGAGAACCTATACCAAATAAATAAATGAGAGGGGCAGGGGAGACCCATGGGAATAGCAGCAATCCATCCTAAATCATCCAGGACCCAGAGTGGGAGGACAACCATGGGCTACTGAACAGAGGACCCAAGTTCACATCTTGTTATTGTAATTTAACTACTTGACTACTCGTGCGGCTTTGGGCAAAGTCACTGAGCTTTCTGGGCCCCTCAGTTCTCATTTAAAACAGGAAATATGGTAAAGGGGATGATGGTGACGATGACAGTGATGGCAGTGGTGGTGGCGTTGGTTTTGATGGTGATGGTGATGCTGACGATGACGGTGGTGAAGACACTACTTTGCTTCTAGAGTTGTTAAAGGGATATAATAAAATACAGCTTGGGGAGACTCTGTAGCGTACTGCCTACAGTGCGGTGGGGGATAGCAAACAGGAACCAGCGTCTAGGTGTAGTCCTGCTGGAGAGTGAGGCCGTCGGGCGGCTTGAAGGCCACGGTGGTGCAGGCCCCAGGCCTATGTGGAAACTAAGCCACTGCTCTGTACCCAGTGCTCACCCTCTCCATTGCTTGCCTTCCTAGGAAGCTGACAACTTACCATGTTCATCATTTTCATGAATAGCAGTGGAGATTACACAGAAGGAAAAGGATGACCACCTGGAGGGCAAAAGTGAAAGGGTCAATTTTTAATGCATTTCTGAAAGGCTTCTTAACAATTCTATGGAGGAGATTGATCTAAAAATCTTTATTTTAGAGCCTCCAGCTCAGCTGAACTGCTCAGGAGTAACTTCCTCTTCTGACTGACCGACCAAACTACCCATCTGCCAGCTCCCCTGAGCCGCGTGGGAGCGTCTTCCTGTTCCACACAGCCCGACTGACCGACTGACCGACTGACCGACTGACCGACTGACCAACCTCCTCAGCCTCCAGCTCTGCTGAGCCGCATGGGAGCGACTTCCTGTTCCACGGCCAGCCAGACCTACCTCCACCTTCTCTGGACCCGATCTTTCCAGGTACCTCAAAGGGAGGTAATCAGTCAGAACTTAAGTGAACTAAATTAAATACAAACTCCCAATTTAATATCAGCTGAGCTACACAGACATAAAGGCTGCTCTTACTGTGTAAAATATGAACTCATTAGTTACAAATGTTTGTCAACTGCTAAATATCACTACCCACTATTACTGTTCCTAACTGTAGTTCTGTAAATACAAAAGTATAACTGCCTTAACCATAAAAAATCTATATTTTAAATTAGGTCCAAACACCAGGGTAGGCCAGTGAGCTTGTGACACAGGGAGCCTAGGAAGAGATCCAGAGAAGGGTTCTCCAGCTGTTTCTGAACCAGTCCAGAGCGGTTGATTATAAGCAATGGAAACTAATCTAAATAATAGTGTGTGTGTGTGGGGGGGATTGATTGGAAGATGCTGATGGGAAGAGGATGGTCACAGAATCCCAGGCAAAACTGGAGAACTTTCTCTGGGCAAGGGCAGGGGGTCACTTCTGGGTCTGAGTGTGAGCGCTAGCTTGTCATACACTGCTGCTAGGACAAACCAGCCCCCCTACATTCAGCCTTTGTGTGGTTGGCCAAGCCAAACTCATAGCAAGTGAGCCGCACTGGCATAGCTAAGCAGGTGTCTGATTAACTCTCCCAGGAAGACTCTGTGTGATGAGGGCTGGTTGGGAAGAAAGGTGGAAGTGAGTGAGTGGGTGGAACCAGCAGAGGCCAGTGGCACCTGCTGACCGGGAAGCTCCACTGCCTCTGTGGCTGGCTCCTCAGCGGGGAGGCGACTTGCTCATTCATGCAGCATGTGTTTTCTGCACAGTCCCCACCTGCAAAGCAGGGCCACTTGTTTCTGACCTAAGGTAGTGGGCCAAACAGACAGGACATGATCCCTGCCAGGAGAACTTCTATTTTGCTCGAGCAAATAGGAGTTTCTCTTCTTTTTAAATTAACTAGATTTTTTTAATTGCGAAAGTACTTTATATAGAGTCATTACAAGTGAGCCAATATAAGGATGGGTAAAGAAAACACGGATGGATTGGACTTAGCCGAAAAGTTTAACCAGCAGAAAAGTTTAACCACGAGACATAAAAGTAAAGCCAGAGTAGTATGCTGAGTTGCAAAAGGCTCAACAGCTTCCAACATTGCCAGTTCTGCCAATAACCCACTACTATTATGGAATATTACTCTATGCATACAACTACTTTCTCTTAGTTCAATGAGAAGAAATAGTTGTACCTGTAGTGTTTAGAAGAGTTATCGTGTCTGCACCTTGTACTCTGAACAACTACTGCTAAGACAACAATATGCATTGTATCAATTATTGTGGCTGTCTTACTAACATGTTTTAAAACTGTCTCAATATTATTTCTTAATAAAAGTAATAAAAGAAGAAAAAATGCTGATGGAAAGAAAATGAAAATACTAACACAATATTTCATATTGAGAAAACATCATTATATATTAGACTTATCTGTAGTCATTGAGGTTATTCATTGTGTTTACAGACAACAAGCATTTGTGTGTACATCTTTGTATATTACTGCTTTTATTCTTCAAAGTGAGATTATGTCAGAAATATAAATATTTATTTAAAATAGCTAATGCTGTCTCACTTTCCCAAAAGTAGGAGTAGTTTGCATTTAAAGCAAAGATTATTTTTTCCAGTGTTGGGCATCAAACCCAGGTCCTTGCATGCACCTGGCCAACACTACCATGGAGCTGCATTCCCAGCTCAGCAGCACCTTTTAAGAGCTTTCTCTGTGCCATCTCCTATACTGGGCATTACCATTACATGTATTTTTGCCAACCTAGTGAATGGTAGATGGTTTTAGATTGTTACCGTCACTTAACCTCCATGGCCACCAGTAAGGTTGAGCATTTTTAAATATAGTTTTTGGCTTTTGTTTTTTTTCTAAAAGATGTCTAATCCTGAACTTTTCCTATTTCCCACTGGGCAGCTATAGCTTCCTCAGCAATTCTCAGAGCTCTCTGTATACAGTTCGAGGAATGCCAAGCCTTTGTCTGTCCCATGTGCTATGAAAACTCTCCCCAATGTGACATTTTCATGCTGTTTTATTATACTAATTATCTTATTGGGTAGGAAGTGTTGAGTGTGCACTCACTTCAGCCATCCCTAACTTTAAAAGTTGCATATCAAATCAGTTCTGGGCCTGGGCTGGGAAGATAGCTCGGTAGAATAAGGACTTGCCTGGAAAGCACAGGGTCCTGAGTTCAATCCCTGGGAGAGAGAGACAGAGAGAGAGAGGGAACAAGCCAGCCTGGGCCAGCGCCACAGCCACAGCTCAGTCACAGAGCACCTGCTTAGCATGCAGGAAACTCTGGGTTCCACCCCTGTTTCCTTCATGGTTGCTTCTGCCTTGCAGGAGAAGAGTTCTCCCACCCCCAGGTATACACAGCTGCTTCTCTGAATGCTTTTCCACTTAGGAGTCAGAATGGCAGTTCCCAGCTTCCCATTGCCACTGATATAAACTCTCAAGACCTCGACGTGGCTTAGGACTCAGAGAAGAAGGAAGAGAGCTCCAAGCTAACGCACAGAACCAAGAGCTCCCAGCCCCAACCAGGATTTCCCCATGCCTGTGGGGTTCATCTTAGCAGAAAGAAGGAAGTTGGGGCTCACCCCGAGCTACCCCAATTCCTGCTTCCTTTAACTTGATCCCCAAGAGCTCTCATAGCAGATCTTGAAATCCAGGGCATCCCAGGGGCCTGGCAATGTTCTTGCTTTGTCCTGACCCAGCATGCAGGTGCACACTGGAAGTCAGTTCCTAAGTCGCTCTGAGCAGCCAGGAGCTGCTTGTGCTGGTCCTCAGCTCCCAGACCTCCCTGCCCCTGCCAGGAGCCCCGAGGCTCCTCTCTGCCAGCTGACCGAATGGACACAAGTCCAAACAGCACTTGTCCCTTGGTGCCGCTCTTGGTCTGGATAGCAGATGAAAAAAACCAGTCCTACTTGGAGATCTGAAGCTGCACTGCCCACCGGGGCGTGTGTGGAATGGAGGAACACCCAGTGCGCTGATCTCTGAATTACAGGGGAGCTGGGGGCTGGCCGCTTTCTGAGCAGGAATGCCAAAAGCTCTCACGACATCTGGAGCTCAGCTTTCTTTCCTTATGGTCCAAGGCACTTTGGTGGGCTCTGGCCTTTGGTTTCCTAGGATTGTCGTGGGCACTATGGCAACAGCAGGGAAGATTCTGAGCACTTCCTGTTCCAGGTTCTGGTTTCAGCCAAGCAGTTCTGGGTCTCTGGTTTCAGAAAGGCCTAGAGCCTCTTACTGAGCATAGGAAATAGGACACTCTGGGTGCCACAGATTCTTATAAAGACCAGGTAGATGATGTGGTACTGCATGTCTGTAAACCCAGCACTGGGGAGACTGACACAGGAGGATCACTATGAGTCTGAACTGCATAATGAAACCCTATATCTAGTGAAAAAGAAAGAAAGATCAAACTCTGTATAGTTGTATTCAGAGGCTTGTAAGATACCTTGGCATAATCTCCTTCCTCAGTCCCCAAATCTTCGGCCCCTCCTGATGCCCACATTCTCTGAGTAGAGCAGCTGATTACTGTAGAAGGGTTTTGTGAATGACTTATCCATCTCTGCACCCAAAAAGCCTGAAAGTCAGAGTTGGCCCTTAGGAAGTGCTCGGCACATGTCTCTGTAGTTGGTTAATGGGATGCACTGCTTAGCCACTGCTCTGCCATTGCACCTGGTGAGCTGTGCCTGTGTGCATGTGCCCACTCACTCCTGTGGGTTTAGGGCTGTGTCTGGGTGCTTTATGGTCTGCTGTTCGTACCTAACAGCAGCGTCCTTGTCTTTGATTACCTTCATGCATGCTTGTGTGTTAGGTGAAACTTTCACTGTTCACGCAGCCCCCATGGTGCATTTTGATTCAGAGCAATACTTCCAGTTATACGGGGGATTTGGGGCTTCAGAGTGAAGTGGATAAAGATCTGCGTGGCTGTCTGTGAGCCTCTGTCCCTCCTGCAGGGACGAGCACCCTGTACCTCGAGCCACTGATGTCTAACACAAGGTTGCCTAACCGCCATCTGTGTCTGTACCACCCTTAAGTGTCACTAACATGTACAACATTAAGCAAACGACTCTTGAGTACCACTTGTGGAGCAACCTGCAGAGAACAGGGCTGTAGGCTCCCCCTAGTGGCCACGCTGCGGAAGCATCCCAGGTGTCCCAGTCCCCACCACTAGGTAAGAAAAACCCCTGACCTTGGCTGAAGCCATCGCTTTGTGCAGTGAGCCTGCGGTCCACGCTCAGACCCCTCAGGGCACACAGTGCTCTCCGGAGCTGAG
Organism: Capromys pilorides; assembly: GCA_004027915.1. Classification (NCBI taxonomy): domain Eukaryota; kingdom Metazoa; phylum Chordata; class Mammalia; order Rodentia; family Capromyidae; genus Capromys; species Capromys pilorides. Next base: position 23,607 of record PVKN010005322.1, on the reverse strand, counting down.
CTATGGCCATGAATGGGAATAGCTGTAGCACGCCTCTGGAAGCTCTGCCCTGGTAGTGAAGGACGTGCAGTGGCATGTGAAGGACGTACAGTGGCCCAGGCCTCCGCGGCCAGCTCGTGGAACGCAAGGAGGGAGGGACGCAGAGCTCACCTCCGACTCTGGGGGATGCCCAAGGCACTGCTTGCGTTCCCACCTCACTTGCGGCACTGATGAAATTCGAATCCCTAGAACTTGCCGGGAAGAGAGGAGCTCAGCGTTTTGTTGCAGCCCCAGTATTGCGCATGGTCAGCAGAGAATAGGAGCCAGCAAGCTCCGGAAACAGACCTGGGAAGCCCTTCTAATTGGGAAGCTATGCGCTTACACCCAGGGAAGCGGCATCCCCAGGAAAGGTTGGCGAGGCCCCGAGAATCATCCGCCAGGCCCACTGGTGAAGGCGGTCTGTGTATAAAGCCGGTGTATAAAGAGCGGGAGAGGTGGCTGGTTGAACAAACATCGACAAAGAAAAATAAGGAGCCACATGAAGAAACATAGACTTATAGCCCAGTCCAAAGAGTAAACGAGCCTCCAAAAGCTAGCCAGGACAAAAGGGGGATTGGTGAGTTAACTACCTGACAAGGAATTAAAAATAACCTCAGTGTGCTATCAGGAAGAGTACAAGGAAAACGATCTCAACCTCTGAGGAACTGGAGGCCAGGCCCTCCTTTCAGTAGCACTATTGTTGTAAGGCAGCTATAGAAATATTATAGGCAGTCAGACAGGGCCAGGCCCTCAAGGAAATATGGAAGACAAGATGACTTTGCTAGAGGCAGACACCCTTGCTGTGGGCCGGACCTCAAGACAAAAGAGTAAGGATATGTAGCCACATACTTCCCTAAGAATGTGTATCAGGGATTGATATTCTAAATAGGTATCCATCACCTAAGAGCCACAAAAGTCATTAACCCAACACCAACAGGAAGAGCCCGTATTCCGTATTCATGCCCGCTTGCTACATGACTTGCTTCCCCATTTGACTCCAATTTAATCAATTTTACTTGAGCAATGGTGCTTGTAATCTCATTGGTTGACCACAGTATTGTCCCACCTCCTGCCCACCTAAGTGAGTTCCCATGGTTTTCGCCTTAGGCCCGCCTCATCACATGGTTTTGCCCTATAAAATCCCTGAAAGGGCAACTTCCCAGGTAACCCACTAGGGCCCCTCTTTTGTCCCTCTCTTGGACAGAAGCTTTCTTTACCAATTAATGTTCTACTCTTAACCTCCATTTTGTTCCTAAAATCCATTCTTTAGTTTTAGACAACACAAACTCTCAAGTATCTTTCAGGTCGGGAGTTCCATTTTCCCCTGTATTATGGGAAAGTAGAGACCTGAGCACTTGGGCCCAGAGAGGTTAAGCGAGCTACCCAGATCACACGGCTGGAGGTGCAGAGGGGAGACATCAGAGGAGCGCCTCGCCAGGGACGGGTGCTGGCAGGGGGTCTTCCCAATTCCTGACAAAGCGCTCTGGGCAGTGAAGGAAGAGGACGGCGGTCACCTCTGCCCTGAGCTTCTCGCGTGGATGCAGGCACATCTCAGTCCTATGCTGCACCTTGACACAGCCCTTACAGGCGTCCAGGGTGAAATCTCGTGAATAGAAAAAAGCACTCAATACCCCTAACCAAGAAGGCAGGACAGAGCTGTGTCCCCGGCCATGTAGGCACAGTAAGGTCGCTGAGCAACGAAGCGAGCTGGCAGGCAGAGAGGAATCTAGGGTACCAGTCACTACCTCAGAGGGAATCTACCCCTGAGGGAGAGGCTCCTACGGGCACAGCATTTGGCGGTGGGCTTCCCAAATTTAAAAATGTGTGTAATTCACCTGGGAGCCTTTAAGGGCTGCGTCGAGTGGACCAGAGCCACACAGGTGTAACCTAACTAGCATTTCAAGAAATGAAGTGTAATGAATGAGGCCCAAGGACAGCTGTGGTCTGTTACTGAAAATCCCGGAAAGCTGGGACTCCAGGTGATAGATAGCAGCTTTACCTGTGGGCTGTTGCTTTCTCCCTTGCTTGGAGTGCTAATGGTTGACCCCTGTGTAAAACCGATGATAGGGAAGGGATAGAAGTTAACAGAGATCATGGTCATGTTCATGACTAAGCACATGGTCCTCCTTTACTAAAATAATTATGCAGGAGATCACGCTGACTACCTGAAATAAAGCTGATTTGCTTCAGGGGTTCTCGGCTCACTGAGGGACGAATCTCAGTGAGTCCTCTGAGCTACCTTCATCAGGTCTCCTCGTTCCTTTCGGCACTGACTCATAACATTACAACACACAGGTGTGCCTGTATCCACAAGGGCCGGGGCTGTAGCTGAGGAACAGCGCTTATGCTCAGCATGCTGGGGACCCTGGATTCCATCTCCAGCACCAAGGAACGTGCAGCTCTTTATTTTCCCTGGCTGCGCTGCCAGGGAAAATGTGCCTGTCCTTTGTGAAAGAACAAGACAGCGTCCAAAATCCAAGAGCTGGGCCTTGACCACAAACAGTCACAGAACCTGAGTGCAGGCCCAGGCACTGGGATGGTGGTGGAGCACACAAGACCACTCCATGTGCATGTCTAAACACAGACAGAACGTGAACATTATCAGAGTCACAGGAAAGGGCCTAGCATGTCTTCGAACTGTTCCCACACCTCACCAACAGCACCCAATATGGAGCAAGACTGCTTCATTAACTCCTCCCTTCAACCACCCACTCCAGGTCCTAATCCTGTGAAGCCAGCCCAAGACCCATTTCTAGTACAGCCTCATGGCTCTCCCTGGCAGGTGTTCTTCCTCACTACAAGGAGCAATAAACACTGAAGCCCATGTCCCCAGTGGTGTTGGGCTGGGGCAGTGACCCCTGCAGCCCAGGTGAGCCTCTTGCAAGGATGGGCCACGGGAATGAATGCATACGTGTACGTAAGGGAGCTCATGCAAAGCCACACAACAGCCCCCATCCCCAGGGGATTTGGGAGGCCATGAATGCTATGGAGACATTCAAAATGAATGGCTAGATTTATTGATATAAAAGTTGTCAGTTTGCAGGGCTGGCAAGATAGCTCAGTGGTCTAAAGTGCCTGCTTAGGCAAGCTTAGGCAACCGCAGGGAATGCGGTTCGATTCCCTGCCAACACATACATACATACATACATACATACATATACACATACAGTTTAAAAAAAGTTGTCAGTTTGTACAACACTGTGGTCCACAGAGATAGCACCCAGGCAAGTGAAAGTTGACCCACACTGGGTGACTGTGGCTGAGAAAAAAAATAACACAACATGGGCTGAAGGAAAAGTACAAAAAGGATTGTTGCTGAGCTAAATGAAAGCCTGTCCAAAAAAATGTTGCCAAGCCTGAGAGGAGGAAGGTGAAAATTGGCTCCAGCAGTCTCGTTCCCCTTGTCTGTAAGTAATTCAACATTCTAATTCAATCATTTTAAAGAAAATAGTGAAAATCTGAAACTATGCATGAATTGCCTTAAAACAGTACGGGTCTTTTTTGGGTATGTTTCACGTACCATTGAGCACGTATTTTTCTGTTTTTCGTTGTGTTTTTGGAGCACATCTTCAGATGGCCTTCCCTGAGGTATGTTCGATAGCCACTAACCTTGCCTGATACAGCGTGGGGGTTGTAGCTGGCATGGAGATTTACAACAGGTTCCCACTGGTGCACAGCACAGGGCACATATAGGGGTGGTCTTTTGTTTTTCATTTGTAGTTTCTGATACAGTTTACATACGATTAACTATTAGCTTAATAACACTCTAGTTGCAAAGCAACAATACTCTGCAGCTGTTTGGTTGACATTCGGAATGCTTCTATATGCAAATTCGGAATGCTTCTATATGCAAATAATTTTACCCAAATGTTTTAAGGCTGGGTGTCATAGTGCATGCTACTCCCCAATTCCACCAACTTGGGAGGCTAAGGCAGGAGGAACACAAGGTCAAAGCCTGCCTGAGCAATTAGCAAGACCTCATCTCAAAATAAAACCTAAGAAAGGTCTGAGGATCTAGCGCAGTGATATCCTGGGTTTGATCCCTAGGACACAAGCCTCCCCCCCCATTTTCTATGTAACATGATGCTCAGATGACAGGAGAATTACGTGAAAGTCAACGAATGGCACACAGGACTGCAGATGGCTGTGAGGGTCTAGAACTGCAGAATTCCAAGTAACCTTGCTTTTTGACACATCTCATGTATCAACAAAAAGGGTAAGGGCTGGCCAGATAGCTCAGCAGACTAAAGTGCCTGCTTAGGCACTTTGCAGGGACTGGGCTTCAATCCCCAGCACCACAAGCCACGCAGGCTCCACCCTTGAGACTGGATGCATGCCTGTAATCCCAGTGCTTGGGAGGCTGAAAATAAAGAGGATCACAATGAGGGATCTACGCAGTGAGACTGTACTAAATACATAAAAAAGAAAAAAAAAGGGTAAAATACATAAAAATATGGATAGCTTTTTGCTCTGGACATTATGTATGGCTCCCTCCCCTATCAGTGGTGTTTGCTAGAGAAACAGATAAAATACAAATCGGCTTGCAACGGGCACGCATAGTCAGAGGAGAAAGCCTGAAGGTGTCTGCACACTGGAGACCAAAGGATCCAGTCGTAGGTCTCGAGCTCACTGCAGCGTCCCTCCAGTTTGGCTCAGGAGCCAGTAGGTCTGCAATGGGAGGCTGGGGAGTCCGTGTTGGAAGGCTGAAGGATCTGGAAGCTGAAGGATCCGGAAGCTGAAGAGTTGGCTCCGGAAGGCAGAAGATGACATCCAACATGAAGGCAAAGGCTGACGCTCCTCTGAAGAAACAGCAATGAGTCTGCCTTCCTCATTGCCCTCTTACACTGTCCAGACAACAGGCTGCCCTGGGGTAGGTCTTCCACAGCCAAGGGTACGGAATCGCTAAGCCCATTTAGTTGAGCTTTGTACTCACATTGATACAACCAACCCTCACACCTTTATACAGCTGTAACATTTTCAATTGGTGAAAATAATTTTATTTGAATAAAAATAAAAGCTTCTAAGAGAGCAGTCAAGATCAGAACCTGAGCCAGGAGGTTTGGCCCAGGGGAGTGAGCAGCTGGCCGAGGGGACATGACTAGGCCTACGGAGGAGCTGGGTAGAGCGAGGGAGGTGGTCTCTCTCTCTCTCTTTTTTTTTTTTTTGGTGGTACCAGGGATTGAACTCAGGACCTTGTACTTGCTAGGCGAACACTTATTCCATTGAGCTATCTCCCTGGCCTGGGAGGTGGTCTCTTGCTCTAGCTTGGGTGCCAGTCCCAGCGAGGGTGATGGTGGGACCCGAGGCCTGCACCGCTGGCAGAACTCACGTGCAGCAGAAAGGAAATGCTCTCAGATGTCACGCACACACACAGCCACCTCTCCTTGGAGGTGACTGGTTCGGCAGAACTTCATCCATCTTTCACATCACAAAAGCGATCCTCCTCAACATTTTGAGGTTGATCTTCACACATTACGGGACTGAGTGGCAAGAGTGACAGCCCATTCCTTCCCCAACTCAATAGAAAAAAAAACAGATTTTGCCTCCTAAAGGTGCACACTTTATAAAGAGAAAGCCAATGCATCCCCTTAATTATTTAAAGCTGCAAGTCAATATTTCTCATTAGCTCCATTTACAAACCCCACCACAACAATGAAGGAAATGTTACTTCAATCAATAGACAAAGAAGGGGAGCCCAGACAAATAAGTCAAAGAGCACAAGGCCAAATCTGATATTCTTTAACAAAAGCAAGGAAAAGCTCAACCCTTCCCAGAAAATAAAGCACAGCCACACTCATTGCCAAGATCCAAAGAAAAAAATTTTATTTACAATAGAAGATTTTATTTGAAACATGCATTCTTTAAAACAAACCAGCAAATGTGGATCAAGTTTACACTCCTTAAGGCAAGAGTCCCTATGCACGCTGTACATGTTCATATTAAATCAAAAGCTGCTCACCCTGGGAATCTGTGTACAAAGGTCAGGGCCAAGGTCAGCAATTTTGTCTTTTATTAGAGAATCAGACAATCTCCCTGATACAGGAACTCTGAGGTCAACTTGCTATGAATTATACTAGGAAAATGCAAACCAATAGCAAGAAATCCTGATAGTCTCCGTAGTACTGCATACAATCAAATCAAACATTATTAGAAAGGAAATACAGTAGTGCATACGAAAAGTGAAAACAGAACCTGTCCGTGTAGCGTCGAGGACAGCGGCGTGCCAACGGCCATATTGCACGTGACAGTCAAGTCCAAGCATTTGGTTCAGAGTTAGCTTTTCCCCATTTTGGCAATCAGTTCATCGCAAATCTTGGTCAGCTCTTCTATCTCCTTATTCTGAAAGTGAAGATAAGAAAGAAGTTTCTGGTGTTTGAAATCAAGTCAATCTAGAAGAAGCACAGGGAACTTTGAGAGGATGAGGTTCCTCCCAGCCCCTTCATCCCCCAAAAGTGACCTTAAGGAGCGAAATGACTTGTGACTTGACCTTGAGGCAAGTTACACGATCTCTCTGAACCTTGGTCTCCTTACTTTTAAAATGTAAGTGATAATGTCTGAGAGGTAAATGAGCTAAGAGATGCAAATGAGGCCATACATGCAAATGAGCTAAGCAATGCAAATGAGGTCATACATGCAAATGAGCTAAGAAATGCAAATGAGGCAAGGAATGCAGAGTGAGTAGCACAGACTACAGTTACTCAGCACAATTTTCGTCTTTTTGCCTCTGAAGGATATGCTCTAGGGTAGTGATGGTCTGGGTTGAGCCCTTCAGTGGCTTTCTGTACAAGAAGCATCATACAATTCTACTTGGAAGGAACACTAGCATTACTTGGAAGATGGTCCATAGGTGTTGCTGTGGAGACAAGTGTTGGGAAGGAGGCAGAGCAGATGCAAGGTAGCTTCAAGATGCTCCTCCGGACAGGCCTTGCACATCCTCTGAACACCAATCGGGCAACCCACTACAGGTGTGTGCAGCAATTATTTCCCAGCCTCTCTGTTGGGATCCGGCGAGATATGCCATCATGCAGACATGGCTCAGCTCTCAGTGAGCGAGACACGGGGCCCCCAGCCTGAGCTGCTCTAACTGCACAACTGCCTCGAGGGGCCCCTCCCAGGGGACAGGTCCTTCTGGAATCCTGGGCACGTTTTGCAGCCCACATTTCCTCAAAGTCTCTATGGAAGGTGAATTAAGACCTTTCCATGGAGTCCTTGGAACTTTCTAGGACATGTTCCAGGTCGGAGCCATGAGGTTTGTTATAAGGGCAGGACTCCTGGGTGTCATGCATCACAGAGCCATGCAGGGGGAGAACGAGCCTTTTATGGTGGCGGTGGGGGCACACTCTACCACCAGCTGTGCCACTTCCTGTCTGCTTGGAGTTGTGGTTCAGAGAGGCTCTGCTGGAAGACGAGGCTCCCAGGGGGATCATGAGCTCTTCAGGAGCTTGAGTCCTCAGGGCATTATCATGCTGCCTCTCTGGGCTGCTGATGACAAATGCTGACTTTCGTGGAGTGCTTGCTATGTGCCAGTCACCATACTGGGCATTCTGGCCTTAAGGAAGCATTAATAACCCCATTTTCTCAGTGGGGAAACTGAGGTTCAAAAAGGTTGAGCATGTTGCTTAAAGTCACACAGCTGGTCACAAGTGGCCAGCCTGGAATGCAAACTCAAGCTGACCTGGCAACTCTGTAACATTGTTATTACACTTACTGAACAAAATGCCAACTGATTCGTGGTAAGAGGCATGTGTGGACCCCTTAGATATGGGTGCCTGGAAGCTTTCCAAGCTCGGTGCTGGGATCCTCAGCCATCATCAAACAAATTGCCCCACGGAGGAGCTCTACATGTCTGGCAAAATCTAGGCTTCTTCCTTTTAAAATGCAGTTCAGATTCTTTTTTTTTTTTTTTTTTTTTTTTTTTTTTTTGTGGGACTGGGGTTTGAACCTTGCACTTGACAGGCAGACACTTGTGCCACAGCGCTATCTCCCCAGCCCCTGTAGTCCAGATTCTAAATTGTCTGCTAGCCATTAGCCTTTTTCATCCTAAGAGGAAAAGATAGGACGAAAACAGCGGATCTGTACCATTCCTTCCAGCTGCTTGGATTCTGGAGCAGTAGGAACATACTGAGGGACACAGTTGTGACAGGTGGGGAATGATGGGATTCAGGGAAACTCATGCCTGCAATGTTTTCATTTCAGCGCTGAAGAGAACCTAGAACAAGCCTTGTTCACAGCTGTACAGATGGGCAAGTGGGGTGAGGAAAACAGGTTCCCAATTCCCACGGTTCTACCCCCAATGTTACCTAAGTCAGGTGAGGCTTAGGTTTTTATGGAGACAGAGGTTACAGCTGTTTAGCCAAGCTGTCCCTCTGGACCATGCTGGAACCTCAGGGTGTTTCTCAAGTAGCAGAGGCCACCTGGCAGACAGGTTGATGCTCACCTGCCTACCAATGCAAGGTGCCCCTCGATGCCAACACGTACAAAATGGATCGCTACCCCAGGCTACTAAAAGCTCTGATGACCAGGGGAACCTGGCTCAGCAATAAACTGGAAAGAAACTATGTGTCCTTTTTTTTTTTAGGGAAGGGTCTACAGGGTATTCAGGGTCTCACTGCTAGATCAGACTTGTAGTGATCCGCCTGTTTACAGCCTCCCAAGAGCTGGGCTTACAGGCATGCACACCACACTAAGTGTCAACTGCTGTCTCAGCGCGCCCTGGGAGCAGGGCTGGCACAGCTGGCATGGGGATCGAAACCCTGGCCCCTGCACCTGCTTTTAGGCACTTTAATCTGTGGAGCTATTTGGCTGGCCCAAGAAACCATGTATCTAGAAACCTCCTCCATTCAAGAAATATCAGGAGTGGGCCTGCCCCCCACACAGACAGACAGCCTCACCAGCCAGCTCCTCATCTGGATACCCAGGGAGGAGACAGACATAGTGGGCCAAGTATCAAATGGAAATTTGGAAACCTGGGGACAAGTTGGGTAACCTCACGAGGTTTGCTCCCTGTCCATGGAACAAGCGGACATGTGGGCCCTTCTGGCCCTGACACTCTCTGTTCCCTGCATCGGCTGCTTGTCTCAGCCTAGGGCCTGGTGGGTGCCACCCTATCCACTCACTAAAAGGAACCCTGGACACAGGCGTCTGATCGAATATTATGCCTGGCACATTAGGCTCCTTAGTAAACTGTGTACGGATGAGTGAATATTGTAAAGGAATGAAAAGTGGAAGCAAATATCTGGAGAATTTCAGAGAAGAAAGAAAGGAAGCCCACCGTGAGATGCTGTGACACTGGTTTGCCAGTTGGAGGAGACACTGGTCTGTGCATGCAGGATGGCACCAGTCCACCAGTGGGAGCCCTTACCTTCTGCTCCAATGTTCTTTCCAGAGCATCCACCCGTAGCTGCTCCTTCCGCAGGCTGGCCTGGTAGGCAGCCTGCTCCTGCTGGGCCTTGCCTCGAACCTGGGCAATCTCCGCATTGGCCCTGGGGGAACAGGGGACTCAAAATGATCATCCTTCATCATGGATGGCCACAGATGACCACAGGTGCTTCCTACTTCCCTCCTCTCAACTCTGGGCAGAAAGGACTTGCTCGGACCCCAGGAACCAGAACCCACAGGAGCTCAGAAAAGCTCCCACCCCCAACTCCCACAAGGTGAAGTGTCCTGGACACTGTAAAAATTACAACACATGCCGCCATAGTGATACTGGATATTAACCGAGAGCGTGCCTTCAGTGCTGGTCATACTAAACGTGTACACATATCAGCTGCCCTCGGCAAATCAACGTCAGGCGCTCCAGGAGCTTCCAGCTGAGTAAGTCATGCAGGACGCATTACCTGTCCAGTTTCTCCTCTGCATGCACCTTCAGCGCCTGGTACCTCTGCTCCTCTTTCTTCACTCGGGACAGGTACTCCTGTGCACACTTCTTCAGCACCTCTTCATTCTGGGATGACAGAGGACAGGGGTTGGGCTCACAAGAAGAAATGCGAGGAGTTTTAGAAAGTGCAGCAACTCTAGGGTACAGGTAGAAGTCTGGCTCCTGTGCCTTCAAGGATCCTCCTCCTTGCAGCTCATGATGGACCTGGAGCACCCCCCCCAGACCTCTCCAAAGAGCTCTCACCTGTCCTCCATTCAAACTCAACCTCCTGTTCTGCCCAGGAACACAGACAAACCTTGCGGAAACCTTCCAGGACTTCCTTCATCTTCTCATATCTCCTGAAAAGGTCAGCCAGGGACTTCTCCACGGAGTTGAGGTCGGCCAGGGCTTGCTCCTTCTCCAGGACCAGCTGCTGCACGGTTTGGTGGGACACTGACTTCTCTCTTTGCTCGTCCTCTGGCAGGAGAGACAGGGGGCCAAATGAGGACACCTGGGTCCCTGGGGCCAGCCAAGCCGTCAGGTGCAACTCAGCCTAACAAGTGCGTGCATCTCAAGCCCTGGCGTTTCCCTGGAATGGACCTACTCCCTAAAGTCCTTCTGGATGGTCTGTAAGAGAAGAAACCCACAGCCTCAGCATCCCAGACCCGGCCCTGCACAGGTGGAAATCAGCCATTATCCTTTAACCTGATCAAGGTAGCCCCTTATAAATATGTCCTGGAGACCCCGGTGATTCTATTTTTCCTACAGCAAACAGACCCAGCAGTTAAAGATATCGATATTGCATTTATGCAGGGGCAAGATTCAAGGTGCTTGAGGGGTGAGCCTCTCTAAAAATTAGAATCATTGGGAGAGAAAAAGACTTTTTCACCCCTAAAGCATTCCATAAACAAAAGCCCCCCAAAATTTCTCCCCCACTTCACACTGCAAGTTTCTTTGATGCAGCAAGCTCTAAGCCCAGTGAGTGCAGCAGAGCTCGAGGTGGGTCTACTTGGAGGGTTGATCCTGAGAACCGCGCTCCTTGTTAGCCTGCCCCACTGCCGTGCGACTGTCCTGCACTAAGCTCCAACCCTAGACATCCCTAACTCCATCTCTGCGCTGATGGGACAGGTTTCCCCAGCCACGGCCACGCTGCACCCGGCTGACACCAGGTGCTGAGGCCTTTGTTCTGCATGGCAGCAAGTGGGGAGGGAAAGGCCTCAGCTGGAGCTCCCGAGTGAGGTACCTGTTCTTGCAGGCTCGCTTTTCTGGGAACCTCAGCTCATCTGGCAGAGGACTGACTCTAAGGGCTGCCACGGGGAATCATATCTAGAAATGGTGACAGTGACAGCAATAGAAACCACCAACTCTCTTACCCAGAGCACTCTGCTGACAGCCCTGCGTGGTGAATGCTGAGCCAGCGGCCAGTAGCAGATGAGCTTCCAAAAGTGCAAACCAGGCCGCCTCATTCCTGCTCAGAAAAGCCTAGGACCACACCCTGCGCTAGGACCACACTCCAGACTCCTTCCCACAGGCTCTGCCCTCCAAGCTCCCCGGCCTCTGGGCTTCAGCCTGATGCCCTGTGCACCCAGGCAACCCCCAGAGCTCCCCATGTCTCTCCCATTCACTCAGGACTCTGATCCCTCAGTACCTCAGGAAGGTGTGAAATGTGCTCTCTGGCGTATGCACGCACAGGTGTATGTGTGCGCATGTGCGTGTGCAAGGGCAAATGTGACGCATGCTCCCCAGGGCAGGCACTGGAGTGTGGCTCTTTGTTTTCCCCACTGCTCTAACTCAGGCATGAAGAGCATCTCTGCCCAGGCAACACCTCCACACAGTCCACACAATGAACAAACAGCTGAACCTCACGGGAACCCAGGTGGGCTTTTCTTGTTTTCATTTGATGGAAGGTGAAATGGAGTCACTGTTCCCTGAGGAAGCAGTGGAACTCAAATGCAAAGCTGTGATCAGGACCACATTTCTATGGAGGGTTCCTGTGACAACTGACTTTGAAAGACACAACACAACAATAGGGAGGTTGTCTGGGTGCTCTTCCTGATAGATGGATACAGTGCTCCCCTGCCGTGTGTTGTGCTGGGACCACAACCTGACTGGGCCCGATTCCTAACATGAAAGTGCTCAGAGGTCCTGACTCCTTGGGGCCAAGGCCTCATTTCCTAATCTAGGTGGCTGTCGTGTGTGAGTGGGCACCACAGCCGGCCGGAAAGCACATGCAGACTGGGCCTCACACCATCCTGGCCAGGGCCAGGAATCCGCACCAGGAACAACCTCGTGATGCAGATGCAGGCCGCCTAGGCACTATGGGCCAGGAAGATGCCCAGTGTCCGCCATCCCTGCCTCTGTGGTCACAGGGCTCTTCATACACTACCAGCGGTCTGGAGCCACACAGGGCAATGAGCAAGAGGCTTCTAAATCCAACTGCCCAGGTTTGAATCATGGCTCTGATGCTTACCAGCTGTGTGACCTGGGACAGGGGCTTTGCAGTCAGGCATAGCACTATTGCTCTCTCCCTGGGTGAAGAGTAGAAGAGACATATACAAAGTCCTCAACACCGAGAGAGCCTGGTAGCAGTGACCCGTTATCAACGATACCAGTCCCCAGTGAAGCCTGAAAGTCTCCCCTGGATCTGTGGACAGCGTGCTATGGGGCCTTGGGCAAGGGGGCCTAACACAGAACCCCTGGCAATCTGCTTGCTCTATCCATTCTCCTCAAAAAGGGCATTTCCATGTCTTATCAGTAATGATTGCTTTTTTTTTTGCCTAACTGGGGACTGAACTCAGACCCTTGCACTTGCCAGGCAAGCACTTACTCTACTGAACCCCCCAATGCTTGCTCCTGTTGTAGTTTAGGTTCCCAGCACACTGCGGGCTCCTACGTCACCACCACTGCCATGTATACATTTCACTCAGGGAGGGGAAAGGAGCCACTTATCAAATGGAACCCATCTGATTTTCTGGATCCAAGATGTCTCCTGCCTCAGGTTTCCTTTCCTCCCCACCTACCCCCTTTAAAAATAGAATGGCCCAGATCCCAGGAGGCTGAGGCGATGAGAAAGATGTGCAAATCTTTTAATATGTGGCCAATGCACTTAGGTTCTTCAAATCAGGAAATCAGCCTTAGACCAGCCACGGGCTGCACTCGACCACAGAACGACGCCTCTGAAGGCTTGTCTGGCTTTTTCAGCACAACATTATTACATTAGGTGGAGAATGTAGCGAAAACACCAAAGCAAAAACAACAAAAATAGAAAAACAAAACACAAACAGGGGTTGCAACGGGGAAAATCGGGGGGAAAAGCGTTTACTTACCAGGCTTGCCTGTTTGTTTTGCAAGCAAAGGGCAAGAAGCAACAGAAAATGGAAGCAAAACAGATAATCAGGGTACTTGATCGGAAGGCAGAAAAAAATCAATTGCACAACCTGGAATGCAGAAAGCACAGAACTCTCTTTTTGTTTTCTGAACTCTGCACAGCCAGCACTTGAGTTTGATGAGACACAGCTGAAGAGGAGGAATGATGGTGGGTACAATGGCACACGTGCAGGGCCACCTGGGAAGCTGCACGGGAGCCACAGAGCCAGCCAGGTGGCTGCGTTCCTGGCACTGCACAACGTGTGTGTTCACCCTGGTCCTGAACTACCCCAAGCGACCCTGGTCAGGAGAGTAAAACTGGGGAAGGAAAATATGAAATCCAGATAAGATGTGTGGGTGTCCTGCAACTCAACCTGCCCAAAAAGCTCAGGCCCCGCTACCTTCTATGAGGACAAGAGGACTTGAAGTCTATGGTAGCTTTAACCGATGACCTGTAACAGTGACTCAAGGATGACAACCATGGACTTGCCACCTCTCTGATTAGCAAAGCTCTGGAAAAGTAGATGACAAAGGGGACAATGAATGGGGACGTGGAACAGACACACAGGTGAGGGCATGTGCTGAGTGACCACACTATGCCCAGCTGGATTCGGTGTGTGTGGGGGGGTGTGTCTCAGAGGCACCCAGAAGGTAATGTGGCTGAATCTACAGCTCTTGCAGAGGAAACACACAGCCGGGATGCTTAGGGGAGAGGTGGCATGTGTGGCCATAAACCCTGGAATCAGGGAAAAGTGAAAGCTGTCATGTTCCAAAGGGCCATACTGGAATTGCATTGCGCATGCTATTTACACTGCCTCAGACTGAAAACATCCCAGCTGCTCTCACCTGCAAACATTCTATGAGGAAAGCCTCAAAGACTAGCAACCTTCTTGTCACACAGCGACTATGCTAACAAGAGAGGCTCTCTCATGCTTGAGTAATCAAGAGTCTGCTTGCATCAGCTCTGCCAACTAAGCAGGAGAAGCTGGCTGCAGGCAGCCTTGAGGGCTCTCGGGAGCAAAGCTCACGCCCCTTGATCCTCATCCCCACCCCTGCCCGTGCATAACCACCAAGGACAGAATGACAGAGGCATGGCCCAGATGTTTCCAGATGCGCCAGGGCAGGTCTAAGTGATGTTCTCATGCCCCAATCCTCCAGGCAGCCCAAGGTTTGCTCAGCTTGGCAGACACTTCATATTGGAAGAGGTACAGTGGTACCTTGACTTACAAATAGAATTTGTTTTACAATTTGGGGGAAGATGGTTGTATGTGCAGGGGTGGTGGTGGTCATGTTTGTCACCCCATGTGGAGTCTGGAGGTTAAATTTTTCCACACACATTTGTTTGGGAGCCTAATTTTTTGCAAACAGAAGTGCTCATGGACCAAGGTAATCCTGTAAATCCTTCATCAACCTGATCACCTTTAGTGGTTTCAATTACCAAAGTTTTTAAAATATTTCTATCTCAGCCACACATATTCACAAATCCCTAAAACCATCTATTACACTTCATTTAATAGAAAGCACACAATTGACACAGCCAAGTGGTCTTTTCTGGAGCTCAGTGTGAAATGGCCTTGATTATAATGAACGCTAATTAAAGCTCTTTGGAGCCTGCTGCGACAGCTATAATCCTAGCTGTTCGGGAGGCTGAGGAACGAGGCCTTCAAGTTCAAAGTCAGCCTGGGCAATTTAGGTGACACTGCCTCAAATTTAAAAATAAAAAGGTAGAGGTATAGTTAAGTGAGGGGGCCTGGGTTCAATCTGTAGTACCATCCAAAACAAAAACAAAGTAAAACATAAAAAACTTCTCTGGAAGGCACTCAATGACCTCTGAATTGAGGCTAGTATTCTATTTGTCTGTGAACAGGCTAGTCTGGGATGTGGCTCCTAAAGCCAAACATCTGAGAGAGGGCGTCTTTGCAAACTTGAACAGACCAATCAATGGTGGATTGCAGGGGCTTGGAGGTTTTTACTCCCTGTCACTTTTGAACAGTGATCATTACTGTAAAAACATGGGCTCCGTGCTTCTCTAAGATCATCTCTCATTATTTAAAAAGACCAAGAAGATAAAGTCAAAAAGAAAATAAATGCCTAGTTATAATTTATAAACCGAGATCTTCCATCAGGGGCCGCACAAATCTGTCAGTTTGGGGAGCCCAGGTGCTGTGCTAAGACTGATTCTGAGGCAGTGTCCAGTCTCAGGAAGAAAGAGTGCTAGTATTGGTTGGCAGGATTCTGGACAGCCACAGAAGGACAGGGCAAGGGGTAGGCAACTGCCACAGGCTTCACTGTCCTAGGCCCTTGTGTATGGCTGAAAGGGAAAAATTTGTCACATGAGTCCAAACTAAAATAAGATGTAAGAATTTGATTCCTATTTCCTCCCATGAGCAAAAATTAAAGTCCCAAACAACCTGGGTGCAAATGTGAGTCTCTTCCCATGAGGAGAACAATTCTTTCATGGCCTATGGAGATGGCCACCATGTTCCTTATAGGCATTAGGAATGTTAAGCCATATCCAGACGGGTATTTGAAGAGGTCCCAACACCCAATCTGAAGCAGAGCCACCTGCCAAGGTATTTCTCCCGAGGACTTCATGCTCTCAAAGGCCTCCTCCAGTCAGGAAACCTCAGGGCAAGTAGGAGCAACTGAGTCAGGACACCTACCTATCATCTGTGCGATCGTCTTCTCATACTCAGCCACAATCTTCCTGGAAGAGAAAGAAGGACACGTTGGACCGGGCCTTCTCACTCACAGGTGCCAAGAAGCCAGATGTCAACAGTGTGACACCCAGTCACCTCAAGAACATGGTGGTTCACTGAGAACAAGTGATCTCTTGTGGCTCTGGCTTTCTCACCTGTATGTCTTTGCGCACGTTTGTATCCCCTCTCTACCTCCACCTCTCAGAGTCTATCTCTCAAGGTCCTTTCAAATGTTCTCTCCTCTAAATGCTTTCTCCTTCATTTCAACATCTCCTCTGCATGTTCTTCCAAAGCTCCTTGCCCTGTCTCCTCCACTGGAGAAAAAGCTCCTCAAGGCCCGAGGCCTCTTCTTGCGCTTTTAGAGCAGGGTTAGGTTAAAGGAGCACTTCTTGGGGAGACTCCAGAGATAGCAGCTGCACAGAAACCTGAAGTCTCTACTTACTAACCTGCTTCTTAGCCCCATGTGGAAGCAGCAAGGCATGAGAAGTCTTCCGTCCAAAGTGAGCCTTCTGAAAGAAGCCTTGGGAAAGGCTGCAGAGTTTCACCTACACAACCCAGTGATGATTTCTCCAAGAGAACCAACAGATGCTAATGGCCAAAGATTCAGGACCCAAAGGGCAAGAGACCATAAAGACTCAGTGCTAGGCAGCCTGGGCCCTGCTGATCTGCCTCAGGGGGGAACGTGGCTCCGGATGAGGAGCTGGGGGGCTCCATTACTACTGCTAAAGGATGCCCCTTGAGTCTGACCTGAGGTGCTCAGGGGCAGTTGGTAAGGTTAAGAGGTATAATGAAAGCAGAGGCACTCTGCAGCCTGAGGGCTTCGTAGCTGTTGGACACCTGTCCTGGCTTCTTGGCCTTCATCCCAAGGTCAATACCTCAATCTGAACAAAGCCACAAGAAGGGAACCCATGACAGAACCACCTTGAACCTTTCTCAGTCCCGCACATAAAGAACCCTGCATTTTCAGTGAGTAAGCAAAACCTTTCATCCACAAATCACAGAACTGTCAGGTAGGTATGTGTTCTCTCAGATGGTGGGGCTACCACGGATCTACAAGTGCTGTAGTACACTGGATTTTCAACTTATCTTCCCAGAGACCCCAAGAGATGGTACTCTCACTGTGCCTGGCACCACTGCTGAGGATGCAGGAACACGTAGACCCAGAAACTTTCCCAGAACCCCAGGGCTTCAATGCGGCAGAGCTAAAAAGTAACCCAAGCTCATAGCCCATGTGCTCTATAGTTTCGAGGCAGTTATTTACTCTCAATGTTTATATGGGGAAAATGAGGCACAGAGTTAAGTATCAACCCAAAGTCACCAGGCAACAGTATGAACTGCAGAAGCCATCAAACGCAGTGTGGCTGCAGCAGCTAGTGACAGCTGAAATTCCACCCTATCAGTTAGCAAACAGCACTTCTGGGCCCTCCAGGGAGGCAGAGGAGCCTTCTTGGTAAGTCTTATCATTTTCAGGCAGGTAAAAAACCTAAAGCCACTTACTACCCTCTACTTCCACCAAAAGATCTTTACTAAAGGTTGAAAAAAATACAGCTGCAGGGTTTCAATCTGAATGTGGATAACCATGCTTGGATGAAAGCGTCAGTGGGAAGAACAGAAACACAGGGATTTCCAGGGAGATGCTACTGTGACCTAAAAATCAGGCTACCATTACCCACAAGTCAGCTTGCTATTCAAAATAGTAGCCAGAATGTAACTGATTCAGATACTAAAGTAGCACTCACTGCCGGCCACATAGCTCAGAGGGCTAAAGCGCCTGCTTAGGCAAGCGCAGAGATCAGGATCCCTGGCACCACAAGCCATGCAGGCCCCGCCTTGGGGGCATGCCGATTCGGCCAACTGAGATTGGGCATGGTGGCACGCACCTGTAATTCCAGCATTTGGGAGGCTGGAAAACAAGAGAATGACCAGGAATCTGATCGGTGTACAGAGACTCCATACTAAATACATTAAAGACAAAAAAACCAAAAAACAAAACAAACAAACAAACAAAAAACAAACAGTGCTCACCATTGCAGTTAAATGTGTTACATATTGTGTGATGGCTATTTACTTCTATTAAAACATAGAATAAATGAAAATAAATCACTCAAGGAGAAGTTGAGTGGTGGAACTGGAGGCTAGTGGAGAGGAGAGTGTTGGTGATACAGATACTTACTGTACTGCATTCCTTAGCCAATGGGCAGATGTCGTAAATGATTAATCTCATAAAACTGTGACACTTGCCAAATGAAGAAAGGAGGACTGTTCCGATGTAAGACACTATCTGGGGACCCAGTGGCATCAGCCACTAGCAGGTCATGGGTCAGTACCCGCCCCCAGGCACCAGGAGGACAGTGCCACAACTGACCTCATTTCCATCACTTCCCGCCTGCTTTCTTCATATTTATCTTTCCACTCAGAGACCTCTCTCTCCTTGTTGATGACCTGGTACCAGGGAGAAGAGAAAGAGGGGTTCCAAGTGAGCCAATTCCACTCTGATCAAACCAAGGAGATATCAAATAAGTATTTTAAAGTTCTCTACAACAAACCCTAGTGACGTTCAGAGACTTGTAGAGCGAAGGACAGAAATAAACCAGAGATCAGATTGTCACACTGCCCATGGGAAGGTGTCTACTTTTTGTCACACATCCAACAAAGCCAAATGTTGGTTGATGTGGGTGAGCCCCTTCCTCAAGGGCCACATCCCTGTCTGCCATGTCCAGAGGAGGAAGTCTGTCCCCAAAGACACTGGCTTTGAGGCTGTCAGTACATATATTTACAAGTGGCAGGCACAGCATTTTCGAGCGGCCCTTGCCCATGCTGCATGCCACAGTACCTCAGCTCTGGCAACCTGGAGGGCAGAGTCCAAGTCTGGCTGCTGGAACAGAAGGCCTGGCTTTTCTACCTCGGTGGTCCCGATGCGGGAATACAGGGCTGTTTTGGAGATGGAGACATCTGGTGGGTGAGCAGCCTCTCTCTGTGGAATGAGTTTTCATTTAAAAAATAAAACAAAACACTCCAGTTAACATTCACCCCCTAACAAAGAGGACCATATTCATCCCACTGTGAATTGTATTCAACTTTAGTTGCATGGTTTTGAAACAAAAATCACCCCAAGTATTTGAAGATGTGAAGACTAATGAATGGGGCAAGGGCAGGCACGATGGATGGGAATCCAGCATTCTGTCCCTGTGCAGCCAGATGGAGACGCCAATGGCGGAGAAGGCCTGGCAACACACAGCCTGCGAGTCCAGTGCGCCTGCAGCCAGCTATCTATCACTGTCATTTATCAGACGCCCAGCCACTCAGGCATTGTGTATAAGGCTCAAGGTTATGATCCAGCAGGCTCCACTTCAGGGATAGTTCTGCTGGTGAGTGATACTGAATTCCAGGCCATATTTATCTCTCTTTGGACAACCACAGATTAGATCACTGTGGTAAGAATGGCCACATTTCAATTTAGGAGGCCACTTGTTTCAAAGGATCCATTCGAAAGGGTGATTCCCACAAAACTTCGGGCCTACTATAGGTGTCAACTTCAGTCAGCTGTAGTGTGTGGGTAGCAGAGCTATGCTGATATTATGGCTGTCACACCAATGGGAAAATGGAAAACTGGGGTGATGAACACATCCACATTCACTGATTAGACCTGCAACGAGTGGGTGGCCCTGCCCCACCCACCTGGCACCACGGTGAGCGGTTCCAGCCCTCTGCAGGTGACGGTGATAGACACCAGCCTCAGAGAGGTCAGGAGTAGACTATGATTATTCTTAGCACAAAATGCTCAGCAATTTGCAACAGAATTGAAAAGCAGGGTTAGGAGCATCATCAATCAACCTGGCCAGGGCCGTCAGCCTACTTCTACCACAACAGAAGCAAACCAATTGCACTCTCAGTCCTATCCATTACGCTCACGGTGCTCACAGCTACCAAGGTGACCTGCGCCCTGGTTACAAACCCACTTCCACGGGAGGTGGTAGTGCTCTAACAGGCAGAATGGGGACTGCTCCTTCCTTGGGAAATAATGAGAATAAACTGAGCGGTGAACAGAACACCAGGTATAGCAGAGAAGGACTGTGGGACAGAGGATAGAGACGGGTAAAATGCAGCAGATAGGATGAAAGAGCCAGCAGGAAACAAGGGGCAGACAGAAGGCACGCACACAGAATGTCTCTGTGGTCACAAGACCCTCCATGCTTACCTCCTTGCTACAGCACCAGGGACTGGGCCCATATGAAAGGAAGCAGCTTGGAAAGCTCCGTTTAATGGATAGGACTGGAGTTTACTCAGTTAGGGCCAGTTAGTTACATACATGCAACATCCGATGTCTAGGATGTCCTGGAGGAGAACTCGTACTGTTGCCTTCACTTCCCTGACCCACCTACCCTTTAGTCCTTGGGCCTCCACATGGTCAGCTCATGGGGCTGGGAGCACACAGCCCCAGGCATCCAGATCCCAGACATTCCCATGTCTAATGCGGAGCCAGGACCTGCCCAACTGCCAGGCCTCAAGACACCTCTGTGGCCAGGACACCTGACCAGAGCCCAAGTAACCACTCATGGGCAGCAGGAAGGTCAGGCTGTTGGAAGAAAGGCAACCTAAGGCCCCAAGGCCCTGCAGGGACAGGCTCGTCACTGCTGTGTGAAAGGATTCTATAGTTCTACTCATCACAGAGAAATTTCTCAAAAGTAACTGGATATTATGTCAACATTCAATATCTATAGTTGGAAGGAAGTACATAATCCTGGAAAACACTTCAAAAGAAAAAAAAAATGACTTTGAAATATCTTCTTTTAAAAAATTAGAAAAACAGTATTTTATTTCTTTATTTTGTGTGTGTGTAGGGTCTTGCTACACAGCTCAGACTAGTAATGATCCTCCTATTTTTAGCTTCCCCAGCACTGGAATTACAGGGTACGTCACCATGCCCAAACTAGAAAAATAATTTTAAAATGAAAGAGTATTAAGAATATTAGAGGCAACGAATTCAACCCAGTCATTCTAAAGACAAAGAAATTGAGACTCTGAGAGATTTAGTGTGAAGGTTTCTCGAAACAATGTTCATTTCTAGCCCCAAGTAAACTGGATTCCTTCAGTGTTAAGAGAAAAAAAAAAAAAAATTTATGTATTTGGTAGTGTTTCACTGTGCAACCCAGACTTGTAGTGATCCTCCTGTTTTCAGCCTCCCCGATGCTGGGATTACAGGCATGGCCCACCATACCTGCAGCATGCCCAGGGGCGGGGCCAGCACAGCATGTGATGCCAGGGATTGAACCCCGGTCCCTGCGCTTGTCCTGGCTCCCTAGTCTGCTGAGCTATCTCACCAGCCCAAGAGAAAATTAAATTAATTTAATTAAAACTAAGTTTGCCATACTGAGCAGAAAGCAAATCTTGCCAATGAAAGAATTAATGACCTTTTAGCTTTTTAAAACAAGGAAATATAACAATGCTTGTTCTAAGCAAAGAAAAAGGGGTCCTGCCCTATAGAGTGATTTATGGTCACTTTTCATTGTGGTTACCCAGTGTGTTGAGTTAGGAATAAATGACTTTGCGACCCACTTGACTGAATGCTCTTATCAGGAATCCACATATTATAAAATTCACCACACACTGTCTGGCTCCTCCTCACAACCTTACAATAAGAAACATTTTCAAATGAAAATAAAAGGTTTGTCTTTCACTGATATTTTTGGATCAGATATTTTTAGATTCAGCTGTGTTTCTCACATAGTTTTCTACTTGCTACTTTAAAGAGGCCCCACAAAAGCCACTAGAACCACAAACTGCAATGTTAAAATGGCCACATGCCAGAAGCCAAAGGTCTCTGCAAGCAATTTCAACTCTCAAGCTAGTCCTAAGGGGCTTGCAGGTTAGCTCAGTGGTTTATGCGCCTGCACAGGCAATGTAGTTAGGCATAGTGGACTGCAGTTTGATCCCCAGACCTGTCCCCTTAAGGCAGTCTGAGCCAGCCAAAAAAAAAAAAGAAAGAAAAAAAATCCCTCTTAAGCTAGTCCTAAGTCCTAGACCTAACACGAATCCTTAGACCACTATGGCCCGTTGGTATTGGCATGCCTTAAGAGGCCTGGCCTGCTGCTGGCCTTGCAGCCAGGGGATGTCCTGTCACCCTCCCTGGCTCACAGTCCTCCTTGTAGCCTTTCCTGTCTGAAAATCTTGGGTGGTAGCAGGATCCCTGTTCCAAAGCACTCAGAGGCTGGCTGTGGAGGGAACAAGTGCAGACCGTAGGTTAAGAGAGCCATGTAGGAGAGGCTACTTGGGATGAGGTCCACAGCCACGAATAATAGCCAGTGGCCATGGCAGAATAAGCTAAGTCCATGGAGTGTGGCCTGAGGGTGTCTGAGGCACATGGCACCAACCATCCAGTCCTTAAACACAGGCTCCAGGTGATTACTATTTGTTCTCAAAACCAGCCACTTCGCTGAGGCTTACAAGACAGCCCTTTCTCACTGCTCTTCAGGCCATTCTCATGGCTTTCAGACTTGCATCCTGCCGAGACCTCACTGTCGATGGTGTGGGTGGGTGTGACCGGTGAAGAGACAGAACCAGTGCCATTCCCTCAACCCAACTCCTGCTCCAGCTCGTGTAAAATTCAGGTTCCTGCTTGTCCTTGTCAGGCCTCCTGCAGCAATCAGATAGGAAGTCATACTATGTCCACTCCCCAAGGTGCTGGCCACTAGCATCTTGAAGCTTACCACCACATGAGTTCATCCTTTGGTCTTTACAGCATTTCCCTAGAAGGCCCAACAGCTCCAAGATCACACTCAAAGGCTACACAGATGTGCTTTGCAACCCTTGGAAAGCCATGTAGTCAGGACATTCACACTCTATCTGACCTGATTTGTGCTAAACCTAGGGCTGCAATTTGGCACATGCAGCAGCCAGGTCAGATTCACCCCTGGGGGAACCAAGTGTGGCCAGAAGTATGGAGGAGGGAAGAATAAGGAGGTTGCATCTCACTAGCCCAGCTCCTAGGGGCCTCTTATTTCTAATGATGTTTGACAAGTGAAAAAGGAACCCTCACTGTTGTTCCTCCAAGGCTAACTCAGCCTTGTCAGGCTAAGCAGAATTGACAGGTGAAGGTGCTCTAAGAAACAACCAGATTCACCCTTGCCCCATTCCTGCTGTCTTTCACCCTCTCAGTAGCTTATCCTTTACTTCAAATGATTCCATTTTTGTGTTAGCACCAGTTTAAACCATACGGTCAGACTGGGCTCTAATACAGCAGCTTTTTCTGTCACAGTGAGGGGCTGTCGGGGAACCACGTGTGCAGGGAACCTGCAGGGCTCTACTTGCAGGTCCAAGGATGCCCTCAGGCTGGCTTGCTGCAGAAAGAACATCTGTTTTCCATGGGCCAGAGTTATCAGTTATTTTCCTAAAGTGATACAAATTCCTATGGCAGAAAAAGATGCCCTCATACTCCAAGATAGTTCTACCCCAACACTATTCCTCGTAGCATGATTTCAGAAATACATTAGGAGGTGGTTAGGCTCACACTCAGTGGATCCATGTGACACTACTTTCTAAATCAAAATTGGGACACTTGGTCTGAGAATAGCTCATAACAGACAGGTCATCAACTCCTATTTACTTGTTTATTGAGGCCCACCTCTGGAATGCTCTCAGAGGAAGAAGGCAAGACACCCCCACATACTT
>PVKN010005321.1:0-31074 GCA_004027915.1 Capromys pilorides | reverse complement strand
CCTCCCTCCCTTCCCATCCAACTTCAAAACCCCAGCTCCTCAGTGAACGTCGTGGGACAGGAGAAGGCTGTCAGTCTCCTTCTCCCACCCTCGCCGCCCACACCTCACACCCCCAGGCTGCACACACAGAGCACCTGAGCAGGCAGAGCCCTCAGCCAACCATCCAGCCGACGTTGGGCACTGGAGCAGCACATGCCCTAGGAACATAGGTGTGTGGAGGCACCAACCCCGAAACAAGCGAACAAAAACTCCAAGAAAATCTTGGTCTCTCCTATTGAAGGCCTGGGGAGGGGCCTAGGCCTATTTATTTATTTGATACAGGGTCTCACCACATAGCTTGGATGTGTAGTGATCCTCCTGTCTCAGTCTCCCCAGTGCTGGGATTACAGATGTGCGCCACCACACCTGGTTTCAGTGGCTGGCCTGACTTGCGGTACTGGGGATCAAACCCAGGTCCTTGCACTTGCCAGGCAGGTGCTTTGACCACCGAGCTGTCTAGGCCTTTTTCACTACACCTGCTCTGTCTAGTCCTAGAAGTCCACGGAAGAAGTCTCCCTCCATCCTCCTGCTCAGGGCCTCCAAGAAGATGGGGCTCCGCCCTCCTGCACCGCTGGGAGCCTCCTTCCCTCCCAGCTAATGCAGTGGTCCCCCTGGGGTGCAGCCTGTATATCTTCGCAGTCTTGTTTTAATGCCGGGGGTCTCGCTGTTCCTCCTTGGGCAGCGTGACCACAGCAACCACGGGGGAGCACCTGCCAGCCACTGTCTTCAAGTGATGACGAAGCTGCAGTCCCCACAGAGAGCGGCTCAGGTACAGATAGAGCCCAGGTAGACCGTGAAGAGGGCTGGAGATTACAGAGAGGAGGGGCCCACAGCAAAGATCGTTCAGATTCGCATGTGACAGGGGGAAGAGAATCCATCACGCAATCTGTAGAGGAGCTTCTCCTCACCTGCGAGCAGCCCTGTGTGAAGTGCGCCAGAATCCACAGCAAAACGCAAACGCTCTGAGAGCTGAAGTGGGGAGAAGGCCACCCAGGCTTGCTACTGGCTTCAAGGTGGCTCTAGGAGATATCGGGGTACGGTCGCAAAGGATTTGAAAAGTTGCTGTTCAAGCCACAACCCACAATGTGAGCTGGGTCGCCCGGGCCCTCTGAGCCCCAGATAAACACTACCGGCTAAAAGATAAGATTTAAGTAGGAACCAGAGTTGCATAACGTCATCCTCGGTATACGTAGGATCCTCACTGCACCTAGGCCCAGGGAAAACCCAATCCCAATGGGAAAAGATGATAGAGGACAAAGCAAGATGCTAGGCTGTCTCACGAGAACCTTAACACAGTGTTCAAAAACATGCTGTGGCCAGCTGGGCTGTAGTAACAGTGCTCCGGGAGGCTGAGGCAGGAGGGTCACGATATCAGGCCCAGGCTGTATAACTTAGTGATATAGTGAGATTCCTGCAAAATACAAAGGGCTAGGGATGTCGGTCAGGGCAAAGGCTCCAGGCTCAGCCCCAGCACCACAAAACAAGCAAGCAAGCAAAACCGAATGAAAAGCTTGCAACAAACAATTAGGCAAAATGAAGAGGGTGTGGAAAGGCTCAGCAGCCAAACAGAGGAAGCAAAAGAGAAGCAGGTGGCAACGTGGGTCAGAAAAGCGCACCGTCCCGAGTACTTGAAGTGAGACCACCCAGCTTGCCAGGGGGAGACCACAGTGTGGAGGGGAGAGAAATAGGGAACCGGAAAGTAAGTCAGCGTGTGCTGGGTAACGCGGCCCATGGATGGGGAAGACAGGGATTTCATGGAAGAAGAATAAACCTTCAGGGGCTAGAGACAGGTTTTTGAACAAGAATTATAACACCTAGAGCTCATTAGAGCTTTAGAGGAGGCTGAAACTAAAGGGCAAAAGTCTCCAATTAGGTAGACAGACATTCGGGAAACAGCAAACCTCAAGCAGGAAAAATCTAACTGCACACACACATACATACACACACACATACATGCATGCGCGTGCACACACACACACACACACACACACAGAGTAATCAATTTTATGAAGTCTAGAGAAATAAACAACAAGGACTGGGGACGTAGCTTAGGGGCATAGCGCCTGCCTGGCAAGGACAAGGCCCTGAGTTTGAGTCCAGGTACAAGGAAGAAAGAAAGAAAGAAAGAAAGAAAGAAAGAAAGAAAGAAAGAAAGAAAGAAAGAAAGAAGGAAGGAAGGAAGGAAGGAAGGAAGGAAGGAAGGAAGGAAGGAAAGAAAGAAAGAAAGAAAAGAAAAAAGAAACAATGACAAATACCAACAGCCAAATAGAAGCGATACATCACAGAGAACAATAATTCCAATGAGAGAAGATTTTTCATCAGACTTCAGGGAGAACAGGAAGAAATGTTATATTAGAAGTTTCTGGAAGAAAGAGAATATCAATTGTAAATTTTGTAGGCAGACAAATGGCAGGTATCTATTCCTACAATAATCAGAACAAACCCATGCAGAGATGTTCTAGAGATTTGCATGGACATAATGGGACAGAATACCAGAGTGCATTCAGGTGACCTACAGGAGGGACAGAAACAGAGAATGAAAGAGTGAAAGGCAGAGAGCACCGGCAACAGAACTAATAAAAAGTCAGGCTGAATTTTACTACATTCATAATTGTATTAAATATAAATGATCTACACACGCTAATTAAAAGTTAGAGGCTTACTTTATAAACATCACAGGTCAACAGGTCAAACAAGATGATGGAACCAGGTACATCATGGGCATGCCTTCAAAAGAAGGTGGGGGAGGCCACATTAATCTCAAATCTAAATGAAGGTAGCGCAGTCCACGGTGACAAGTGTGTACTCAATGGACGTACTTGACACCAGATGCAACAAAACTTAAGTATCTCCATGCCTCCTCCCAGCCCCAAATCTAGTGTATCTTGTGATCTGTTGCGAATTCTATGAACACCTCCTGAGACAACTAAAGAATACAGTTTGTGGGCCAGAGTCCTAGGCCCTAGGGAGCTGTGTGATCTCCCCCGCTGGCTGTCTCAGCTGACCTCCATCGCAAGGGGGAGGAGGAGAAGGAGGAGGATGAGGATGAGGAGGAGGAACAGAAGGAAAAGGAAGGGGGGAGGGGGAGGAGGGGGAGCGCGGTGGGCCGGTTGCGGTGAGTGGGCAGCCCAGGCTCTGCTGCAGGCCCAGGCTGGTGCAGGTTTCAGGACACGCCCCGAGACTCACCTCTTCCGCTCTCCCTTCTGACCTCCTCTACTAAGCCTGCTATTCTCTCTACTGTTGAGATCGGCCCAGTGCAGCCTGGGCTCTCTGCTGTCCACATTCTGTCACCCTAAACATCCTGCGTGGCTTATTCTTCCACTGTCTTAAGAGGTTAAGGTAAAACTCACATGTCCATGAGGCCTTGCTCTGTCATCCTGTTTAAAATCAACACACAGGACCCGCCAGATAGCTCAGCGGATTAAAGCACCTGCCTTGGCAGAGCGTGGTGGTCGGGGTTCGATCCCGGGTATGCTGTGCTGGCCCTGCTCCCGGGGTGCACTGAGATGCCAATTGAGATAGGGTATGGTGTTGCACGCCTGTAATCCCAGCGCTTGGGAGGCTGAAAACAGGAGGATCACTCTGAGTCTGATCTGTGTAGTGAGACCCTGTAGACCCTGTCCTTAATTCATTAAAAATAAAATAAAATGAAATAAAGTGACCACGCAGCCTACCCACATGCTCCGTCAGAGACGCCCAAAGTTTACTGTACAGCACGGACACCACGCGACCGGCAGCACGGTCATTCGCTTATTCGTTTAGTGGTTCTTCTATCAATAGAACGTTGATGGATGGATTTGTTATTTATTTATTAGAAGTAGACATTTTCATTCATGGCCAGTCCCCCTCTTGCCCCTAGAAGGAAGGTGAGGAGAAGGATAGAGGGGCTAGGAGGGGAGCAGACCAAAAACAACAGAACGCTTGGTGAATTTGTGGATCCACCCACGCGCTGGGCCATGCCAGCTTTCGCTGCATTGTTCCCATGTTGGTCCCTGCACTGCCTCCCGCCTCCCGCAGCCCAAAGCTGGAGGGGGGTATGTGTGTGCGTGTCGGGGGGGGGTGTCTGATATTTGCTGTTATAGTCCCAGTGCTCAACAGCCCCTGCAGCATAGCTGAGCTGAACAAATGTGGACACGGGAAAGTGATCTAGAAGAAGGCCTGCAGCTCATAGCAGAATTATCTTATTTTTTAAAAAGAGGTAAAAATGATTTTAAAAACATTAGAAATGATACAGAATTTCAAAAAAACAAGATGCCAGGGATTCAACAATGGTTGCTATGTTGCATATTGTTGTCTTCAAAGTAGTTGCTCACATTACCAGATAAAAGCATGTAAAATTGGTCAAAAAATTGAGCATTGAATGTTTCATTCAATAAACCAATATATACATATATATATATATATATATATATATATATATATATATATATATATGCACGCTGGTAGGGCCACAAGGCACTCTGGGGATCAAACCCCAACCACTGTGCTCTGCCTAAGCAGGCGCTTTAATATGCTGAGCTATCTGGCCAGCCATATATATTCCTTTCTTTTTTTCTCCTTTCCCTCATCCCAGTTGTTCCTTCCTTTGAATAGATTCTTTCGCTTTCACAGTATCTACTGCACCTTTTGGATTTTCTTTACCCTTTGAGGTTCTCACACTCGGGAGACCACACAATATTTACACCAGCAGTTCTGATTTCTTTCCTTTATTGTAAAAGCTTCCAGCTTATCTTTCTTTATAGCAAGTGATGCTCCGTGCCACATCTCTTTTTATCCATTCCTCAGTAGATGGGCACCTGAGGTGTTTCCAAGATTTAGCTAAGACGCATTGTGCTACTGTAAACATGGGCTGTTTATATAGCTATAGAATGGCTGTTGCATATTTTCAGTTCTTCTGGAAAATACCCAGCATATGGAAAAGGTGAGCTGAATGGGACATTTCATCCTAGCTTTTTGAAGAATCTCCATATTGATTTTCACACAGGTTGTACCAGCCTACATCTTGAGAAACACAAATTAAAACAATACTGAGATTCCATCTCACACCAGAAAGAGTAATTATCAATAATAAAACTAATAACAAGTGCTCAAAGGGCTATAGGAAAAAAAAATAATTCTTTTTCACTGCTGGTGGGAGAGCACACTGGTTGCTTCCTTTCATGAATTTTTTAAAATGTATTTGGTACATGGCCTACAGGGGCTACATGGCCTACAGGGGCTACAGGGTCTACAGCGTCTCACTACATAGATCCAGCTCATAGTGATCCTCCTGTTTCCAGCCTCCCAAGAGCCGGGATTACAGGTGTGCACCACCACCCCCAGTCTCCATGGCCATCTCAGCTACCCCGGAGGGTGGGGCCCGCATGGCATGCTGGGGATTGAACCGCAACCACTGCGCTCTGCGTTAGTCTGCTGAGCTATCTGGCTGACCCCCTTTCATGATTGATAGCAGCAATATTAATAAAATCGTCAGCATGGTTAACAATCCTTCATATTTTCCAGATCTGATAATCAGCTCACCTCCTTTGCTGCTTTTGTTACAGTGCGAACTCTACCTGGAATAATGTCTGTCATGTGGAGGTCACTTAGCAAGTATTAATTGGAAGAACAGATACGAAGGCCCAGCCACAGGTTTCAGCTGATCGCGATGCTGTTTGGCCCTAAGAAGACACTTTCTGCGCTATGATGTTAACCATCTTCCTGTCTGACCTTTAGGTCTGAAGGGCCATTTTTCCATTGGCTGTGTTTGCCCCACTCTAATCTGGGAGGTGTTCATCATGACCAACACATTTTATGAGCTGGGGATTTAGCTTGGGGCACAGCACCTGCCTGGCAAGTATGAGGTCGTGAGTTCGATTCTTGGCGAAACAAAACAACAAAACAAAAAAACCCAAACATTTATAGATGGAGGAACCGAGATGAAAGGGGGTGATTGGCTCACTTACATGGCTTTTTAGTAACAGAACCTAGTAAAACGATTCCTTTAACAGAAACTATGGCATATTTCAAATGTTTACACCTGAGAACTAAAATATTTATACAAATGTGCCCCATGGGACAATCATGCTATGTACAAAACAATCAATCCTTCTGCACGGCAAATGTTTAGAGAAGGCACACCTGTTTAAAGTTACATAAAACCCGTGCATCTAGGAGGAGCTGTGTTGAGACTCACTCGAAGATACTGCCACAGTCCAAATATCAAGTCTTTCTAATTGAAGTAGAAACATGCTTAATACAATGTGTAGGCCTTAAGCTTACAGTCCCATGACTTTTGACGACTGTATGCACCCGTATCACCCATATCCCCATCAAGATTTCAATCCGTACCACGGCCCCACAGTTCTCCTCTCCCTGTCCTGTTCTTTCCCCCACCTCCTGCCCCTCAAGCCTATCCCTTTTCTGAGTTGCTTTCCCAGCCTGGTTTATTTCAGCCTGAACTTCATAGAGATGGAGTCACAGAACAAGGCCCTGTTCTCTGCTGAGTTCTTGCATCAACGAGGAGCACTGAAGCAACAGTAGTTATTGGAATGATGATCCTTTGGATTTGATATTCATGGTTTTGTGGGCCTGGGAGGTAGCTCGGCAGCTTAAGTGCCTATTTGGCAAGCACAAGGCACTGAGTTCGAGTCTGGTACCACACACACACACACACACACACACACACACACACACGAATCATTGCTTTCCATGTCTTTGCCACATTGTTATCCTAAGTAAGCCAACACATCCTTAACTAGAAACAATGGTATCAGATGGTGCGGTTGACCTGCGGATGAGGATGAGGCCGGTGATGCTCTGCGCCTGAGAAAGGCTGGCCTCAAGCCCCGCACTAACGAGCAGCGAGGAGCACAACACCTGCGCTCCCAGATGCCTGAGCCTCGTCCATTTCCCAGCTGAGTGACGACGGGATCACCCAAAGCCTCTGTGTCCCCATCTGTGAAACGGAGACAACCTTCTGATTCTTGCAGGATGGCCATGGGTTCAGTTCTCTGCCGCAGTACTCCTCACAGGCGGGGGACTTCATGCACAGCTGCTCTCGTTAGCTTCGTGATGGGAAGTGTTTAGATTATTCGGGTTCTGTTTAGGTTTTAGCCTTAGATCAGGAGCCACTGGTAAAGCAACCATGGCCCACGCCTTCCCTGCTTTCTCCTCCTCCTCCTCCTTTCTTCCCGGACGAGCCCACAGCACCCTCCACTGGAAAGTCACAGGGGCATTGGAGGGCGAACGGCTGCCCCAGTGTTACCCAATGCTTAGAAAACTGATTCCCTCAAATTACTAACAGTGTCACAGCCCAGTTGTGAATGAAGGGGGTCTTTGAATATAGTGGATTTCTCTAGTATTTTCCTCTCTAGGTCCAGTTGCCCACCCTGCTGGAAGCTGGAAAGCCAGTCTTCCTGGCCCTCCTCTCCTTTGTATCTGAAACTTCTCTGTCAGCTCTTTTTTCCCTCTGCTGCCTGAGGTCTGAGCCTTAATGTCTAAAATCATCTGAACTTAGTTCTCTACCTCGTCTCAGTCACAGACACAGGGTGGACGTTAAAGATGCAAAGCCACCAAGCTGGGTTTTGTTAGCCATGACATGCAGTACCAGGGATCGAACCTGGGTCCTTGCACTTGCCAGGCAGGTACTTAGACCACTGAGCTATCTCCCAAGCCCTCTGATGACTTCTTGATTTTTTCTCTGTGTCCTTCTATAAGGAGCTTCTCCTTCCTAGAGCCATTTCCTTCTCACCTGTTTGACAAACTCCTCTTGGCCCATCACAACCCTCCTTAGTTACCACCTCTGTAAAGCTTTGTGTGATCTCTCTTTTCCATCTGTTGACCCTGCACAGACTGTCCTCTCCGTACAGCTATCGAAGGGCTTGGTGACCACGTGTCCACGTCGGCGATATCCCTCCTACCAGTCAAGGCAAATGCTGGGCAATTGTCATGGGTCTCTAACTAGTCTAAGCATTTCTGAAGTTGTGCCTAATTCTTCTCCACAATATCACCTTGGGTTCCTTTGCTGTTGCTAACACACCCATTTGACAGGAGAAAACATGAAAATGTGAAGGGCTCCGTGGCTTGACAGTGAGCCCCACAACCGAAGCCTTGAACACGAGATGTGATCAGGAGCAGTGAAAGCCTGGGGACCTTTGAGATTTCTACTTTGTTTTCTGCTTCTTTCTTGGCATAATGGGAAAAACGAGGCGCCTCACATCTGGGCAAAGCATAGCCGATATCTAACTCAAATTTCAATTTTCGGCTGCCATGGTTCTGTGGCCAAAGGAGGAAATGAGAAGTGTTTGTGCTGTGCTTCGATCCACATGCCAGGAAGATCGCAGGCTGCAGCAGGCAGGCAGCCAAACCCAGGATGCCCAGGTCAACTTGAAGTTTAGACGAACAAAAAATGATGTCCGAGTCTAAGCGTGCCTCCAAGATTCAACGGGAGCCATGATGTGTGTGTTTACTTGTTTGATTTGTGGCGCTGGGGAGTGAACCAGGACCTTTCCCACTGAGCTGCGCCCCCAGCCCTTTTAAAAAGATTGTTTTGAGACAGGGTCACTCTAAATATTAAGTTGGCAGGGCTGGGCTTCAGCTTGCAATCCTCCTGGCTCAGTCTAGCAGAATGCGAGGGCAGCGGACAGGCACCACACCACACAGCCAGCGGGAATATCAGTGTTTTAATCTGCAATCTGCTCTTGGGGTGATGTCCCCTCCTTGGAGGGAGTGTCTCCGTGTCTCTACGGGGTAGGAGGAGGAGGAGGGGGAGGGGGAGGAGGAGGAGCGTACTTCCTCCATGCCCCTGCCTTCTGCCAAGAATCCAACCTTGGGCTTCACACTTGTGAATTTAATTCTCATGGTAATCTCGGGTAGGGCATTCAGCATCGGCTGCTTCTAGTTCATAAATCTTATTTCTAAGAAAAAGTGTGCCATGCTTCTGCTCCTCATTATGTACCAGGGACAGAAGCTCGAAGAGGGACCCAGGGTTCCATGACTCCTCCCACTAACCGGAAGAGGTGACGTCCACTTCCGGCGAATAGAGAACGGGCGGCGGCTGGGCCTCTTATTGAGCCATTGGTTAAGGTCGAGGGGTACTTCTGCTTCCTGTCCCTGGAAGCTTTTTGTGACGAAAGGCAACCACCATGGAAGGAATCCCACACCGGGTGGAGCCACGGACTTGGGAGCCACCCGAGGAGTGAGATACAGCGAGGAAAAAGGCGTCTCGAAAGTGGATCACCCAACCCTGACTTCTTCAGCTCTCGCTCTGTGGCTGGGGTGCTCCCAGCATTATGGACCTGGAATATCATATGCAAATGACATGGCTGCTTTAAACTAGGCTTTAAAGTCGCCCTTCATGCAGTCACGAGCAATCGGCCGAATTGGAGGCTATCTTGGGCCTCCGCCCCCTCACCCACAAGATGGAGATAATCCCTAGATTCATAAAAACGGGAATTGTGGCTCGGAAAGGCTTAGCAACTTGCTCAGGGGCACACAGCT
This sequence comes from Capromys pilorides, assembly GCA_004027915.1. Lineage (NCBI taxonomy): Eukaryota > Metazoa > Chordata > Mammalia > Rodentia > Capromyidae > Capromys > Capromys pilorides. Next base: position 21,555 of record PVKN010005321.1, on the reverse strand, counting down.
AATGAGAAGCAGACCGGATGGACCCCAGGGGTACTTGTTCCTCTACTCCATGTCCTTACTTCCTCTGAAACCCACGTCTCAGTTTCCCTATTCATAGGACAGGGATGCTAAGAGGATCTCCTTGATAGGCAGTTGTGTTCATTTTTTAAATACACACATATACATACACACACACACACACACACACACACACACACAGCATTTAGCAACGGCCAGGCACGCAGATAGCACCCAGTAAATGTTCGCAATTATTATTATTTTATTATCTCCCCCGCAGCAGCTGATGGCAGATGTCCACCCTGAGCCTGCCCGCCTTCTCCAGGTCTCTAACTTGCGGGAAACCTCATCAGAAGGGCATTTTTAAACTGAACAACCCAGAGTACTACCTCTTAATATTTAATGAATTCTTGAGGCTCCCAGAGAGGTAAGTGAGAAATATCCTGTAAAAATCTATTAGCGTTAATAAAATACCACCCAACAGGTTGGCCATTACCAGCAATTAAAGTTTTCGAGCAAGTCAAATAACTCTTTGCAATGACTTGCCATTTCTTTCTCTGCCTCTTTCCCCGACCACGTTTTTATAGAAGCATTTATGATTTTTCTGTTTAAGGTCCCGGTCCTTGGTCTGTTCTCCTGCTCGATTCCAACCAATGGTTTCCAGCACTAACGAGGTGTTTATATCCCCTGCTCATCCACTGCAGATGTGAAATGCCACGTCCCGGATGATGGCTCAGAGGTTCAACCTTGGATGCCAGAAAAGGAACCTTTCCTGAAGGTTCTCACCCACTTTATGGCCCCAGGAAGTGCAGCGGGAGGTAACAATCTGCTCTCTCCTCTTCTTCTCCTGCTGGGAAGCCAGAAGAGAATTCCGGTGGCCATGGTGGTCCACGTTCGACATGTCCCATGCTGTGCCTTCCCATAGGTCCCTTGTAAACCCATCTCAGCGAGATAGAATGCCTTTACGGCCTCCTATGCCAGGTTGGAAACTAGAGGCTCAGAGAGGCCACCACTTGCTAATGGTCACACAGTCAGGTTTTGAATCCAGGTGTTAAAGATCTCAAAGCCTTCAGGGATCCTAAATGTTGCTTACATTCTTGGCAAACTGGTTTAGGACAGAAACTTGGGTAAAAGGGCTTGGACTTCAGGTAAGCCTACTCCTTCTCTGCCAGCGCTTAGCAGGCAGCTGGCCAAAGTGGGCATCCTTCTGAGCCATGCTCTGCAGAGAGCACGTTCATGTGTATAAAGGGCAGTTGTGAGATACGGATGAGGGCCGGCGAGATGGCTCAGCAGTCTAAGGCGCCTGCTTAGGAAAGCTTAGGCAACCACAGAGACCGCTGTTTGATCCCTGGCACCACATGCTGCGCCGGCCCCACCCCCAGGGCAGGCTTGGGGTGGGGATGATGATGATGATGATGATGATGATGATGATGATGGTGATGATGGTGATGATATGAAGCTGTATAGGGCTTCCGGGGAACTTTTCAAATACCCTTGCCATGCAGAGAGGAAGGAGCGCGCCGCCGTCCACCGCTGCAAGCAGGCTTCCCTCCAGCCATTCTCTGGCTGGGGAAGAAACACTGTGTTTCTCCTTCCTGCACCCCCGGGTCAGATGTGCCAAGCTGAGGAGGAAAATCCTGCCTTCCCAAAGCTCCTTCTCCAGGATCTCTCATTAAATGCTTGCTTACTGAAAGGCCAAATGAAATGAGCTCATCAGTAATTAAGTGCACATTTGCCAACTGGGGCACAGGAAATTGAACCCCATGGAAGGAGGAGACAAAAGGTTTTCTTGGGGAACATGCCATTTGAAAAAATGCCCATCTTAGAGTCTGCTTACGCACCTGAAGGCGTCTGGGGGAGAAATCCTTCCGAGAAATTCAGGAGCTGGATAAAAGCAAGCGAGACAGGCCTGGGGTCCTGTTCTAAAGGGCCCAGGAGAGGGGCTCCCAGCTGGTTCTGATCACCAGGACACTGTCAACTACCCCTTCAGTGTCTCCCTGTTTGGGAGACAGGAACAGATGAGTGGAATGTGGGGGACGGACATGAGCAAATGTCACTCTTGCTAAGCAATTGCTGAAGAGTCACTACAAACAGAGACTGGAATTTTTATCTCAGCAAAATCCCTTCGTCTTTTCCCAGATTAGAAAGAAGACCTCATTCTCTTTGGAGGATTTGGGTTTTCTTTTTTTAAGCTTGCCTTCTCTGTTTATGAAGCTCTGTAATCATAATCATAAAAGGGCTCGGTGGTCTCTGTTTCTGTTTTTTTTTTTTAAAGTGAGGGAATGTTACAACACCCTTTGAAAATATGATCTGGTGATTGGGTCACTGGGCTTTGAGATTCTTCCCAGGAAAATAAGTTGTTTTCCTGTTGGTGTCTCAGTACACAGTCCCCTCTTGGCAGGTCTCTCACGGATGATCTAAAAGCCAAGAAATGTCTCCGAGGCCCATGCACATCACACTGCGATCTTTCGCCTTTCATTCCTACTATTCATGAGGCCTTTTACCTGCAGCCCCAGGGGATCTGGTCTCAACTAGGTCCCCAGCAGCCTACCGGCTGGACATTTGCCTTTTGTCTCAGTTCTTCTCTTTGCCCGAAGTCCCCCTTTTCTGTCTCCCTGTTTGCTGCCTATTGGGGTCATCGCCCACCTCCAGTGTGTAACTCAGACTCCACATGCTCTGCAGTGCAGGGCAGAATACAACACAGAGATTCAGCGAGGCCAGCGTAGAAGTAAGGGTCTGAAACTTGAAGACCCAGGCTCTCACCAGCAGCTAGTGTGCCCCCGTGATGTCCTGATTCTATGGCACCATTCAGGGAAGTGTTTGGAATCCGGTGTCTCAGGCACTGTTCTAAGAACTTTTTTTTTTTTTTTTTCGAGACAGGGTTTTGCTATGCAATTCAGGTTCACCTTGAACTCACTTTGTAGCCCAGGCTGGCCTCGAACTCATATCAATCCTCCCCCTGCGTCAGCCTCGTAAGTGCTGAGACAACAGGCATGCACCACCATGCCAGGCATAAAAGCACTTTTTCTGAAAGAGTTTATTCAGCTGAAAGTGAGCTAATATCTTACATTCTTTGAGACAGCCCTAGTTTATACTTTTTTAAAAAATGTATTTAGTACAGAGTCTACAGGGTCTCACTACACAGATTGGGCTCTTAGTAATCGTTCTTGTTTTTTAGCCTCTCAAGGGCTGGGATTGCAGGCGGGAGCCACCACACCCAGCCTCAATTGCCATCTCAGTGGTGGTGGTGGGGGCTGGTACAGCAGGCCGGGGATCAAATCCCTGGCCGCTTCATCTGCCTAAGCAGGTGCTTTAATCCGCTGAGCTATCTGGCCTGCCCAGCCCTAGTCTACATTGCATCTCTTAAAGCAGTTAGCAACAGCTTCGCTTTTCATTCTTGCCTTGGCCACATTGCCATGGCTAAGACACCATACCTGACACCTACTTCTCAACAGGAGAGAGATTCATTTTGGCTCACAGTTCTAAAGGGTGGTTGCCTGGCTCCAAGGCAGGGGGAGGAAACGGTGCTCAGCCTGCGGCAGGCAGAGGGGAGGAGCTGGGGGCCAGAGCGCACCCTGCCCCGTCACACCTAGCAACACACTTCCAGCCAGACTGCGCCTCCTAACAGCGAAGCAGCTGGAGCAAGGGCACCCCACGATCACCTTCCACACAGGTGAAAATTTGGGGGGGATGTTCGAAATCCTAACCAGAACTATTCTCAAGTTTCTCGTGGTTGCTAAGACAAGTTGCAGGCTCCCCTAGTGTAATGCTCAGAGAGCTACTAGGAGGATCCCCGGTATCCGAGCCGGGAGACGGGGCTCCAGAAAAGACAGAAGAAGAAGCGTCCTGCCTGAGGTCACACAGAGGGTGAGAGGTAGAGCTGCACCCCCAGCATCGGAGGCAGGGTAAGTGGGGGTCTTTACTCACATCCCAAGGAAGCCAGGAGTCGGTGTGTCGCTCAGAGCGAGGGGTCATTTGGGCAGTCTAATAGAGCTTTATAGGCATGGGTGCAGCCTCCACTGATTTATTTAATATGTGTATCTTGTGTGTGAGTGTGTGCCAAGCACGCCGGTGCTGTGTGGAGGTACCAGTGACACACACACACACACATACACACATGCGCGCTCTCTGTCCTAAGTGAGTGCAGAAACCACACTGGGCTCTGCTGCTCCCCTGGTTGACTCTACAGGAGAAGCCTGAACTATGTTTTTAAACTGCCTCCTTTCGGCACAAATCCAAGACACTGTAGAGACTGTGGAATGACTGCTAAAAAAACCAAACGGACAAAAATTGGGGTAATAGCTAAAATCACAAGATTTCGTGTTGGGGAAAAAAAAAAAAAATCACGTTTCTGATTTCTCTTGCAAAAAAACCATGGTGGATGTCATACTATCCGGCCACCTTCTTCCGCGGCAGGAATTGGTTGAAAGAAGTAGCGACTGCCCTCTTCAAATGAGAAATAACACTCCAGAGTTTAGCAGAGGTCCCATCTGGGCCACATTAATCATTTATGTCACCTCCTTGGCTCCTCAAGGCATTTGCGTCTACCATTCCGGCTCTATACGTAGCTTCTTCCTCCAGTTTCTGTAGACTCCTCTTTATTTCCCCCAAGGTTTTAAATATACTTGGTTCTTGGTTTTCTTATTTATTTTTAGCATGTTGAATTATAGGTATTTCTTGAAAAATGAAACAAACTGGACAATGATTTTGTAAGCCACACTGCCCTCAGCTGTGCCTGAGGCAGACATTGCTAATCAATCACACTTCTTCTGCCTCCTGAGGCTGGAGGTGGTCCCTGATATTTTCCCACATTGCTGCAGGCAGATACTGCCAATCAATCAGACTTGGCCTATACTATGAAACCCATTTGGCTTTCAACAATTTTATCTATTTAGACCCCACGAAGGCCACACATTTTATTTTTATATACCAGGTAGATCCAGTGCTCCCAAATATGGAAGGGGATTAAGCTCTCTGGAACAGGCCGTAAGGAACCCACATGCTGCCCACACTGCTGGGCTTTGGGAAAGGGGTCAAGTCCTCCAGAGTGAAGAAAAAATTAGCTGTAGGACAGAGCAGCCCACTTTCTCGATTTCCCACTGTTTCCCTTGTCCCACTTCTTGTAAGAAGGACAAAAAGAATAACAATGCTCGCCAGCCAAAAGCTCATTAATGCACTTGACCTTCCAAAGCAAAATTAATTCCAGTTTCACACCTACCAGCCGTGGTGCTCAGCTTTGTCAAAACGCTGGCATCATTAGAGAGGAGATGACATGGCTGGAGGGGACAAAAAGTCTGCCACCTCCTCATGCACAGGGCTGAGCCAGCAGGAGGTGGCGGCAGGCAGACAAGGCACCCACCCTGTCAGCATTTCCCTTCGGATTAGGCTCCCTCTTCCTGGCTCTGGAAACTGTTGTCACTATCGAGCTGCCCGGGTGATTCCTACCGGGCGCCTGACAGCATGAGTTCACGAAGGGTGGCTCCCCAGGCTGGGACATCACAGACCTGGTGGACCGTGTGTGTGTGTGTGTGTGTGTGTGTGTGTGTGGGCACGGGGGGGGGTGGGGGACCCTATGAGTACGTGTATCCCTGTGTGCCCACAGGTTAGGTGAATGAGTAGAGCCACGCAGGGCTGTGATTGTGCAAACCTAGGCAGGAAGCGTGCTGTGCATGTGTGTGGGTGTGCACATTTGCACCCAGGCCAGTGTGCACACATGCACATGGAGGTGCAAGTGAATGCGCAGTGACACGGGTGTGTCACGTGTGAGCATGCACATATATGTGTATATCAAGCACTCATATGTGGGCTCTGAGTAGGGGTGTGTGTGTGTGTGTGTGTGTGTGTATCAGTGGCCTGTGTCAGTTTGTGCATTTGCAGGCCTGTGTGCTTTGCCGTGGGCACACATGCATGTAGATCTACATAAAGCCACACAGGCACATGTGTGCTTAGGCCACGTATCCTTCTAGAAGTATGTGACTGCAGCTGTTTGTGCATGTGCACACATGTGTATGTGGACATGTGATATGTGTGCACGATCATGTTCATGTGTACGTGAAATATCTTCAGTGCCAGTTTTACCCATTCAAAAAAAAAAAAAAACAGCCCCAGGGTGTCCTCTGGCACTAGTAAGGCAGTGACACCGAGCACCTTGCATCTGCTCTCAGTGACCTTGTTATCGGTGACCTTATAAAACTTAGGCCGGTCATTATGATGAAGGCCAGAGTGCTGTAGACTGCGGGACCCTCACTACTTTGAAGTTTATGAGAATTGAAAGTATCACTGTCCTTTCACTGTTTGGGGGCTTGAGACATCTGAATCCAGCCTCAGTTTACAGTAGGTCATGATACGTTGTGTGTGGAAGTGTGTGTGTGTGCGCGCACATAGGTTTGTGTATTCGTGTGAACAGCAAGTGACTGTCCATACAGACAGACCCAGGCAGTGTGCACACAGTCTTGACTGGGTTTTAGTGTAATTTGAAATATGCCAAGAGTGCCACTGATGGACCAGGTACCAGCTTAGCACTGTAAGTACCAGGATGTAGAGGAGATAGTGCGAGAGATGGAGACAGGAGATGGGGTCAAGACCTTGAGGATGTTTTGCCCTAGTTGCCAGCTCCAGATCCTTGGTGCCCCAGGTCCTTGTCACTCTGTGTGGTGCATTCTGAGGCTGTGCCCAGGCTCCGCACTGAGGGACCACAGTGGATTGGTGATGTCGGCCACAGACACGAGGTGTGTGGGATGGTGGGTAGCGTGTCTTTGATTTGCCAGGTTATCACACCCGAAGTGGCTCTTGGTGGTCCTGGATTCAATTCTTCATTTCACAGCTGGAGAATCTGTGGCCACAAAGGGACAGGGGGGCTGCTAAAAGCAGGATGGAACCTCAAACAGGGCAGCAAGGACCCCTTCTGGCTGATGGAAGGTGGCGCCTGCCCCCTCGGAGTCTGCGCTCTCTGGCACCATGTGACACAGGCACTGTGAAGGCTGTGCCCTCGCCGTCTCACCTGGTCCCAGTTCTGCTTCAAAGTCACTTTTCAGAAGCATCTCCGCCTCTCTACCGAAAGGCCAGTGCTTCTGTCTGTTAGCATTTATCTGCTCAAGTCATGGATAATCCCTAAGAAAAACAGGGAGGTGATGTCTCTGGGAGCTCACTGGCGAGGAGTCCAGCAGGGCGTGGAGAGCCCTGGACCCAGGACGCATGAGGATCCCCTGTCCCCCGCACCTCCCCACTGGATCCATGCTCCCTCAGGGCTAACGGCCTCTCCCACTTCACTGGCAGCACAGTCTGAGCATCTGGGCATTTTCTGCACAGAGGAGTGCTCCCTACATCCTTGCTTCGGAGGGCTGTCCTGGCAAATTCCTCCAGTGACCGACGGCAAGTGCTCAGCGCCTCTCGGCTGGGATCATTTCCACATGATCTTCATCATCGCTACCGCCACTATCACAGTCATTGTCACTACCACCCTCATCACCCAGCACCACCACCAACAGCAGTGCCAGCAGCTCCAGGAGCAGGAGCCGTAACTGCACCACCACCACCAGCACCACCACCACTAGCATCATCACCCCAGCATCTTCCTCCTCCCCTTCCTCCTCCTCCCCTCCTTGTCAACATTCTTTTCTCTTGTAGATGGGAGGCAGCTCTCCTTTATTCCCAGGTATATTACCTGTCTGCCTTTACAGGGACACTGACTTCTCTCTGACACGCCCACACCAAACTCCTCAAGAAAGGGCTCTGATTGGCCTGGATTGGGCGTAGTCTGATCCAATCATCTGCAGCCACACTGAGCATGGCCTTCTGGGAGAGTGTTGCTGATGGATGTTGGAGCAATGGGTGGTAGAGGGCATGAGCCAGGCAGACAGACCTGAAGTTGCCTACATTCCAGAATATTCCATTAATGATTTTGAGAGTCCTGCGCTGAGGAAAGGGGAGGGGAGGTCTCATGTATTCACTTTAATATGCCACACAATCTATGTGTCACTTGCTTAAATTCCAATGGTGATTTGCTCTGCTCTGTGCTAGGGCCTGAAAGTAAAAGGCCATAACTAGCTCAGAGTGGTCCCCAGTGAACAGACGCCACTGTGCCCACTGGGCCTGGGACAGGTGGGTTTTGTAGTGCAGAGGTAGCCAGCTTGGAAGCCAGCAGGACAGGGACTGAGTGAAGGTTTAAGCAATGCCCAGTCATGGTAGAGCCGGGGAGACGAGACACTGAAAACCCATGGGGAAGGAGGACCCAGGAAGGAAATGTGGCAGCAGGATGCGCGAGAGGGGGTGGCGCAGAGCCGCAGAACTTTCTGATCTGGGATGGGGGATGGAGAAAGTAGGGGAGGAGCTGAAGAAGCAGCCACACCGGTAGCTGATAAGAATGAAAAGGAGGATGAGGATGATGACAAAGAAGAGGGTGACAGTGTTGTGGAAGGACACCAGCTTCCAGGAAGCCACCACTAGACCTTATCACATAAAACACCCTTAGCTCCCGCCCATCCCCCAACTTCTCCAGGACCGGAAGTGGAGGAAGGTGACTAGGATCCCTCAGCAGTACCTCCGGAGCTCCAGTGCAAAGCGTTGGGCTTGCAGTTCTCTCCCCTGAGGTGGAAAAGAAAGGCAGTGAGTGAATGATTTACTCCAGGGGGTGGGTGTAGGAAGTTGCTGATCCCCTATCACCGGGGCTAGGAGGCAGCGCAGCTTTGTCCAGGAGTGGAAAATATGGCAGTGGCTTTGTTTCTAAAGCCGATTGAACTGTGTGTCACAGCTTTTTTTGTTTAGGAAAGCCATGGGGATGACCATTAAGCTAGCAGTCAAGAGTGAGGGTGAACAGCCGCTAGCTATGTTCTGTGCTCAACTGTTATGATCTTTGATTCCTCGCATGCACACTGTGAGGAGGCTATTTGATGTTCAGCTGAACTTTATGAAAAGCTGCAGAGAAGGCAGCCTCGCAAAGTATGAAATTGGCCGGATCATGTGATCTAACAAGTCCTTAACCTTGCTAGCAGACTCGCAGAAGTAAACTAACGTCGCCAAATCTTCCCAGCTGTGCGATAACATTGGAAGGCTCCCCACCTCCTTAACCTCAGCTCCCCACTGCTTTCCTCCCTGGCCTTCTGGGAGCCCCAGTTTCCTTCCTCCATTGTAAATGCAGGATCCTAACAGGGATCTAAATTCGCCGAGTGTGAGGCACTTGGTGTACGGTGAGCCCCCGGCCCTGGTTACCAGGTTTAGTACCCCTTACCCTCTTAGCTGCAGCCGTTATTCAGAGCTTCAGTCCTTCTCGGGGTGAGCAGGGACCAAAGTGAGCAGAGACAGGGGTGGGTCTGAGCTTGGGCTCCACAGTGGTGGTGCCGCTCTGGTCCCTCTGTCATGAGCCTCAAGGGTAGAGTCTAGCCTTCCACTGGGACATCAGCCGCCTCCCTCCGAGCCCATTGCCACCCCATGCAAAGTTTTCCTCCTTCTGGGACCATGACACCAAAAGCAGGCCACAGATTTAAGACTGGTGGACTGCCTCGTGTGGACCCCCAGTGAACCTCTCTCGCTGATGTGAAGCCCCACTATAGTGCACTGGACAAACCTTTATATCAGACCCTCTGCCTGCCACATCTGGAGAGGATGCCAGCGGGGACCAGGACTGACCTTTTTTTTTTTTTTTTTCCTTTCATTGCCGGTTCTTTGACCAAATCAAGCACTAGGTCACCATTTCCGAGCCCCCACCACATGCCAAGCTCAGTTGCAGATGCATCCAGGGGCCCTGGCCCTTACACTGCGCGCCCACCCAGGGCCTGCTACTCTAGGGTGCCTGCATGCAGCAGGTGCCTAAATGCGGAGGTCAGAATGAGGCTCAGTCCCACAGTGAATTGAAGCGAGTGGCCCTGAGACTGGAAAAGGAAGTGAGAGCGCCAGAGCCGGAAGCGGCTGGCCCTCTGAGAGTCCCGCCAAGCTCAGAGCCCGACACATCAAAGGCGCAGTGTGGATGCTCAGAAAGAACTTGTCAGGTGGAAGAAACCAGCCCGGGGCAGCTCGCAGTTGTTCCCAGGGGCACCTGGGGCTGGAGGGAGGAGAAGGGGACCTGTTTTTATTTGCTTTCGCTGTGCTTTCATTTTCACTGTATCGACTTCCTTGGAAGGGAAGGGGCCCCTCAGGTGAAGGGCGAGGAACCCCAGATCAGGCCTGGCTTACATTCTCATAACTTTCTCATATTACCAGCTCTGGATCCTATCGCAAGCCTGCCTCATTGTGTAAAAGTCCCCCAAGAATCCTGCTGGACCCTCCGACCATCCCCGCTCCCCCCATCGCGAGCTCCCACTCCCAAGCAAAACAGCCCAAAATTCCCCAAAGCGAGCGACCCCAGGCACGCGGAGGAGCACAAAGGCAAAACATAATGGCTTTCCTTCATTTCGCCCAACGCCTGCGATGCAACCCCATAAAGCATCTGATTTAGGATATTAAATGCCGCTGGTGATGAGAACGTCATGTAAGATTTGCTTTGCGACTTCTTTCTTCTCACACTGTCGTTAAAAATGATTTATAGGCGAGCCCAAGTCTCAGCAACAACATGATTAGAAGTGAGGGTTGGGGCAGGAGTTGGGGGATCGGATTTCCAGGGCGGCCTCCCCAGCTATCCAGAGTCTCCAGGACGGAGTGGCAGCCGGAGACACTGCACTCAGTGTTTCAAAGGTAGGTGAGGGCTCCGAAGAACACGTGTTGCTCTCTGAGCCGAGAACAAAGAGGCCTTGTCGGGTGCACAATCAGTGGGATTCCAAGAGTAGGTTCCAGCGTGAACATCAAGCTGGAGAAAGATCTTCCTGCAGGAGCCATGGCAGGGTGCGCCAGACTGGCCAGCTTCCACCCTCCATCAGACGTGTTCTCAGATCTGTAAATAATGACACAAAGACAGGCCCACTCCATAGCTTATCAGCACTAGGTGCCTGATAGTGGGGTTGGTTACTTGTGGAACCAGTGCTGTTCTGCACCTTGCAGATGAGGAAACTGAGGCCCAGAGGTGTGTTTTGTCTTGTTCACTTCGCACAGCTAGAACGTCACGGGCCCTGTTTTTGGAAGGCGATTGCATCGTGGAGGCGACTTACAGCTGGCACACCGTGAGGAAGTGGGGAGATGCTGCTTGTAAGGGGCAGTGAGTGACTGAGGGTGTGGCTCCCCATTCTCTCCGACCAGGTTTCCCCCACCTTCGCATGTGCCCTCGGCCCTGACCAGCTGGCCACAGGCTGAAACCAGGAGCCAATGTAAAATTCCCCTCTTTGAGCTTGCAACTGTCCTATCAGCTCTTTTGTTCCAGTGATAGGGACAGCCAACAGGACAGCCCAGAGCTAGGACTTAAACCCATGCAACTGACCTCCAGGGCCTATATCCTTCAAGCTCCACCCCACAACTTCCAGTGCAAAGGGACTCTGATTACCCGGTACCTCGCTTGGTGCATACCCCGGAAACTGACAGGAACTTAGCATCCCGTGGGTACTTGCTCTAGGTCATCCCTACCCCTCCTCAAACCCCTGAGAGATTACCTGTGTGTTTCACCTTCACACCCAGATACGTGAGGGTCCCATGGCTGGCAAGTGGCCACACAGGAAGTAGAAGAAACAAAAGACCTGATTCTAAGACAACCCTGCTTGCAGTGAGGCTGGATGACACAGACGACTTGGGGGTCTGAACAAACTCTGGTCCAGAGGATCAGAGGCTTCCAGAAACCTTGTAGGGGTGCAGGTGTAAGAGGATGATAGGGGTTGTGGGGTCTCAGCACTGTGGCGTCTGAGTAACATGCGCTGGACCAGACGATGAGCTGCCCTGGATGAGCCAGTTGTCTCTGGGTACTGTTACCATGGCAGCGACACTGGTGTGTGGTTGCTTGAGAAATTCTCTCTGTACCCAATGCTGCCATCATTATTTTCAAAAATTTCCTCAACTGTGTTCTATACTGAGTACTGAGATCCATGCTTCGGGACGGGACCGTGGTGCTGTGAGGAGGGATCAGACGTCCTGGCCCACAAGTTGGGACAGAATGGCTTGTTTTCCAGCCCCAGGCGGTTCCTCCTCTACTGCAAGGAGAGGAAGTTGGCCAAGACGGATGCTTCCCATCCATGTGTCCTGCTGTGTTTTGATGATGGAAATTCCATCAAGCCCCTGCCACCAGGAGATGAAGGGACACCTCCAGAGCACCCAAGGTGCCTCTCTGGCCCTGCATCTACTGGGAACAAAAAAGCCGCCTTATGAGGTAGGAATTCGGACTGAACACTGGGGCTGTGCTCGGACAGACGGGCCTCAAAGGGTCCCTGCTGTGCCTGTCACCACCTGGGAGAATGTGGACAAGGACTGTGGCCTGTCAAAGCCAGAATTTCCCTGTCAAATGCCAACAGTAACAAGTGCTTTGTAGGGTTGGGCTGGGGCTCACAGGAGATGGACTGCTGTAACACCCCAGCCTGTCTCCTCACCAGCCAGGTGCCCTTGGAAGCTAACTTTGATCATTTTAATCTCTCCAGCCACACCCTTGTGTATTTCTTCTCTCAATGAAAAATGAGAGCAATATGCATAGGACACGCATATGGGCTCTCCATTGCCACCAACATTGATGTCACGCACACAGCCCGTGGGCGCTGTTCTGCATGATGACGCAGCCGCCTAGCTGTGGGGGCGTGGCCACAGGCGGGCTCTACCTACGATGTCCTGGGATGTCATCCACTCAGGAAAACACACAACATTGTATGTGAACAACAGTGTTTCTATTTTCACGGACTTAAGGGACAAAATGAAGAGGAGAAATGTAAAAACAAGAAGGAAGAGAGAAGACAGGAGGGGGAGAGGGAAGGTAAGAAGGAAAAAAGGAGAGAAGAAAGAAGGGAGAAAGAAAGGCAGGAAGAGGAGGGAAAGGAAAGTGGGAGAGGATGACCTGGGCAACTTTTTATAAGTTGCAAAACATTTGCAAATGATGGACTCATAATTCCATTTACATAATATTTCATATTTCACTTCGTATTTGCTCTACATGTCATGGTGGACTGAATGGTGGATCCCTTGCCCACAGAAACACCCATACCCTAATGCTCAGAATTTATTTGGGGTCAGCACCTCGGCAAGTGTAACTCAAAGTGAGATCATCCAGCATTTCTGAGTGGGCCTCTGATCCAGCACCTGGTCTCCAGAGAAGAAGAGAGGAGGGGCCAGGGGAAGCCATGTGAGGACAGAGGCAGAGGTCACACTCAATGTAGCCCCAAAACCGAGGGTCCCCTGCAGTCACCGGAACCCAGAAGAGAAGACAAAGGAGAATCCTCCCATGGATCCTTCAGGGAAGGTGGAGACCTGCTGATACCCTGAGTTTTGGACTCGTGGCCTCCACACTAGAAAATTTCTGCTGTGTGTGGCGATGTAGCACAGTCACCAAGAGAAGCAAATAGATAGGTTCATAGCTAGGACATTGAAAGGATAATGTAAGCCTAATGACTGAGGGCAGCAGTGTCCCCCAAAGCTTCTTGTGTTCCAAGGGGGACTTGGGGAAGGTGACCACATCAGGGTGGAGCCTTAGCTGACCTGCTGTGAGGAGGCGGGGCCTGGCGGGGGCTGGATTGCTACAGGTGAAGGCGTGAAGGAGATATGGCCCCGCTCAGCCCGTCCTTCTGTCTCTGCATCCGGGTCACCGTGTCATGAGCAGCTTTCCTCCTCTGCATTCCTAGACCGTGCCATTTCTGTCAGGGAGCCAGCCAACCATGACCGGTAACTGTGAACCAAGATACACCTCTCCTCCCCTCCTGAGTTGTGGGTGCCAGGCCTGGTATCTTTAGTGAACAAGTGACCAGGGCAGTATGACTTGCTCATTGCTGTGTGTCTCAGGTAGAATGAGGTCTTTGGCATCCTCTGTTCCCCTGCAAGTGCCACCCAGGGCCACGGCCCCTGTTCCTCCACAGTGAAGGGTTACAGAAGTTCTCAGAGAACAGCACAGAAAATCAATCGAGCTGTGCACGTCGGATGCTCTGTTGTGTGTCCCAGGCCATCGCTTGTGTCCCCAGCTTCCCTCACCCTGCGTCATGCTCACCAGGGCTTGGTGTTGTGTCCGCCGCACCACCCAGAACCTCACGGTGGCCCAGACGCCTCCCAGCCAAAGCCTTCAGCCTCCCCAATGACGTTGGCCACCCGGGTGCCTCACTCCCTCTGAGTTCCAGCACCCTGAGTGGCAGAGGGAGATGCAGCAGAAACCCTGGGGCCTTTATGAATGGAAATGGCCTTGCTGCTCTGCTGCTCACGCCCCAGCTTCGGGTTCCTCTCCTGCAAAGCGACAGCATGCAGGCAGCTTCCTGAGCAGGGACAAGGTTGAAGTGGAAAATGCTCTCAGAGTGGTGAGCGGCGTGCAGGCGCTGCCGGTGCGCCAGCAGTGGCCAGCAGTGTGGGCTAAGGTGAGAAACACAGTTGTAGAAGACGTTTGTCCACACATTCAGCTCCATGCAGTCTAATGCACTCTCTGAGAAGCCGTGGAGAGACTCAGAGTAGGCAGGGCACAGTGCTTACTCCAGGAGACCCCGTGGTCAACTAGTATTGTTAAACAAATAACACAAGCAGCTTGTTTGGGTGTGGGGAGGGAGAGGGGCAGACTCATAGTTCAAGTCCAGTTCAGAATAAAAGGAAAGGGCCGACTCCCTGACCAAGGCCCCCCCACGAGAAGCACACGGAGAGTAAATACACTTCCACATCTCCAGTCCCCAAGCCAGATGGCAAGAAATGTAAAATTAAACCTATTACAAGAAGACAGAAGAAACACATTGAGATGGCTGTTTTCCTCCATGTGCAGCCTGACATTGATGAAAATGCGAATTATAGTAGCTCGGAGGAAGTTCTTTCACCAAGAGCTGTCTTTGGTTACACGGTTCGACATTCTCATTTTGGTTCAACACTAGAAGAAAGGCCATGTGACAACTGAGTGTCTTGATCGGGCTTGGAACATGAGTGCTCAACCCAAAGGCTGTCAAAAAACACTTCTCCTCTCCCCTCGGCCTTTAAAAGAAATATATTAATTCACCCATCACATTACTTCCTCGGATTCCAGCCACCACGTGCCATCCTTGAGGGAGAAGGCAATTCTCCAGGGCGTCCACAAGTGAGACGGTGTCACTGTCATTTCGCACTAATTTCTCTTGGGTCCCTGGTGGCCTCCATCTTGGACACGTAATATAGATTTAGTGGCTTCTCATTAATAAAACCAGCCGCTATCGTGGGGCGGCTTCTCTCCTGCCCATCCTTTCTGCACTACACCAAGACACCCGCTGTGCTCCTCATGGACCTGAAAGTGACCCTCAAACCTAATTAACCTGAATTCCATCCCTCAGGTCCCCCGGGAGAGGCGAAGCATGCCAGCCCTCCGTCTCCCCCATCTCTCTTCCTCTCCACAGTCTGGGACGAACTCTCTGGAGAGATCCTCTTCTTGTCTCAGCCCCGCAATCACCGGTTTCTTCAGCAGAGTTCTGCCTCAAATGATGGGGTGTGTTTTTCATTTGAAACGCATCCACATCTGGGACGCACTTAACTTGATTTGGGAAGTCCTGTGTTTCAGATCCAAAAAGCAAAAGAAAAGAAAAGAAAAAAAGCACCAAAAATTGTGAAAATAAGTCTCATTTTTACCCCCTCTTTCGGGGTAGATTGATTTTATTTCCATTAGATTTAGCTTGCAAGGAAAAGAAAGAAGAGGGGAGGAGAGAAAGAACAATGAACGCAGACACAGCTTGGCTCCAGAGCCACCTTCCTGTGCTGGGTAACGAGTTGCTCCACCAGCGGACTGATTGAATTATTCCACTTCCAGAGACAGGGCAGGCGAGGATGGAATCTCCCTCCCGACTGCTGTTTCTCTAGGTTTTCTGCCCAGGAAAAATGGTGCAGGATGAAAGCCTAGGAGAAACCACAAAGACGCCAACCCAACTCATGTCCTTGGAGGCGATCTTGGCTGGGTTGAATTACGAGGCTAAATTGTTGGAACGTCACTGAGCCATTTGAGAGCGCTTTTGAAGATATTTGGGCGTAGAGAATAAGCCATGAATCCCTGCTTTCCAGTGCCCCTGCTTCCTGGTGTGGACCCAGGGCTAGGATCCTAAGCCAAAAAAATTGGGTGTGTGTGTAGGATGTGGGGTAATAGGTACAAGTAATTGTTCGCTGTACTTTAAAAAATCCATATTTTCTACTGAAATGCATTATAGTTCTAAAATATTCAAGCTTGCTACTTAAATTTTTATACAATTCACACACACAAAAAAAATCACTGGTACATATTCTTTTACTATAGTTCTTAACAGCTAAGCCCTCTACTTAAAATTATAGTTTTTCATGATGTGAAACATAGCTCAGTGGACTAAGTGTCTGCTTAGGCAAGCTCAGGGGCCACGAGTTCAATCCCAGGTACCACATGCCATGCCACCCCCGCCCCTAGGTGTGCTGAGCTGATTGCTGAGCCTGGGTGTAGTGGTGCATGCCTGTAATTCCAGCAATGGGGAGGCTAAAAACAGGAGGATCACTACGAGTCTGGGCTGCGCAGCAAGACCCTGCACAAAATAATAATTGAAAAAAGACTAAAATTATAGTTTTCCAAAAATGAGTGATACATTTCCTTTTAATGTGGTTTTCAAAACAGCTCAGTACTCTATTTAGATTTAAAGTAAATGTTCACAAAATTGAGTGATACATAATTTAAAGAGACTTGCCTGCAGTGTAGGGGCATCTTTTAAGTCAGCAGTGGAGCACAGGCTTTAATTTAAAAAGAATAATGAGGAACTATTTTGTGTGTGAGGGAAAGAACCAGCACATTTGCACAAGCACACATTCTAGGCCATAACCAACCAGAATCATTTGTGTCAAAAGCCCCCATTCCTAGAAAATCATAAAGGAGTTTGAGTATGATGTTCCTCTATTGCTACCGCACCACGACAGTTACTCGTTATCTTTTTTAATTGTCATAGAATAGAGAGATGGGAGAATGAAGACTGAAATAGGATCTGAGTTCAAAACACATCGCCACCCATCACTAGCTCTGGGTTGTTGAGAAAGTTACTTAATCACACATGAAACAATCGTGTGTCCTTTATATATTCATTTCAAAGATGAAATCAACTAAAATAATATCTGGTCCGTGCTACATTTCTACAAATTATTATCTCAGAATCAGGATTGCAATCAAATATGATGAAATAAAATAATGTAGGCATTTACAGTCTCTGGAACCCAATAAATATTCAATAACTTTTGAGGGGCCTAGCCAAAGAAATAATCAACCCGGACATTCTTGAATATATTTAATGGAAAACGAGAGTTACATCAACTGAAACAAGCCTATAATTAGAACAGGAAATAGCAAAGTTTAAAACCCTTCACCAAGAGAACTGAGTTTGACTTTTGTGGCAGGACCAAAATTTCAAACTGAGTTAGATCAACTTTGGAAAGAAAATCAAGCAGGCATCTTGCCCCGAGGAATCTTTTAATGTTTGCTTGTTAACATTTGTTAAATGGTTAATGTATACCAGGCATTGTTCTAAGCCTGTGGCATATGTTGGCTCGGCTCACGCTCGTAAGGTCCTCAGGAGACAGGTTGTAAAATTAGCTCCGTTCTACAGATGAAGGCACTGAGGCACGGCCTGCAGCGACTCGCCCTCCAAGCCGACGAGCTGGCGCTAACCCGACTACACGCTCTTTGCCGTTTTCTGTATTTCCTCTCACAGGCCTGCTCTGCACCAGTCTGGCAAAGCCAAGTACTATATCTACAGGTAAGATGCAAATATACTAATACCAACATTCTAGATGAATGAAGGGTAGAAAACAGAACTCAGATTTGGACGCCATCATGGAAGAGTCCTTTGGCTTCACTTTGAGGATCTGGTTGAGTTTCACCTTGTAGCCCAAGGAGTGCTCCATACTAAATGTACCCAATGGGAAGGATCCATAATGAATGATGGCAGTCCAGACCAATAGGAAGTGTTTACATTAAATGATACCAAAACGGACCAATAGGAGTCATGCATACTAAATAGTCACACCAATCCCTTCCGGGTTCTATAGCAGTCTTTCTTTCTTTCTTTCTTTCTTTCTTTCTTTCTTTCTTTCTTTCTTTCTTTCTTTCTTTCCTTCTTTCTTCTATAGCAGATTTTGCTTTTTGAATCCTACACACGTTTTTTCTCAAGTACTTATGTATTCAATAAAGTACAGCCTTTTCTGAGCCGAAGATCAGTGAGAAGTAAGTTTTAATTCCTAGTCTTCAAGAATTTACAGTCTAAGGAGGCAGAGATAAACAGAAAAAGATTTATGTAATCCATTTTTGGACAAGTGCATTGAAGAAGGAATCTTTGGTTAGCGTAAATTAGCTAGAAGAAGCAATATTAAAAATACAGGCCCTTCTAGCTTAGGACAATTCAACTTACAGTGTTCTTTGTGATTTTACCAAAATGATACTCATTCAGTGGGAACTGGACTTCTAATATTGAGTTCTGAGCCTCTCTTAGTCTAGAGATTCTCTTTAATGCGGGGGAGTTGGCGCAGGTCCCCCTCAGCCACACGATCACAGTGCGGGCACCACTGCACTGCTAGTCTGTGGTGTTGGGAACCGCGGTGGATCCAGCGCATTTCTGACTCAGTGATATTGTCGACTTACAGTGGGATATAACTCTGCAGGGCATCGAGAATACCTGGACATGACAACTGGGGCAAACCACAAACAAGCGAAAGCTGTCAGCATTTCAGTAATCTGTACAACTATGCGGAATGGATGCTTCTGGATGCAGATAATGGAGCAGGCAAGGGAAAATGATGGTCGTTGCACGCTGGTGACATTTGGTGATTTTAAAAAATTATACTCTGAGGTAGTCGTGGAGTCCCATATATCGATAATTCAGAGTGCTGTGTACCTTTTGCCCCCTCCCTGTGCTGCCAACACCTATGGTGACATCTTATAAAACTACAGTACAGTTTGTAGCCCAGGAGCTAAGGCTTTTAAAAAATAAAACTGAGTGGGTTATCTATGGCCCATAGAATAACAGCTGCGGGTCTCTTCTGTTCCCTCCAGCAGCTTTCTGAAACCTGGCTGTCCCTAGAGTCAAACATGCTCACCGTTTTCTTGCCTGTCAGTCCTCACGTACTCAA
Source organism: Capromys pilorides (assembly GCA_004027915.1). NCBI lineage: Eukaryota > Metazoa > Chordata > Mammalia > Rodentia > Capromyidae > Capromys > Capromys pilorides. The sequence continues at coordinate 2,457 of PVKN010005321.1, read as the reverse complement.
GTGTTATAATCTTCATGTATATATTTGCCTTCATGGAGAGAGAACTGTTTTCACAATATGAGCCCTGCTTGTTTGACTCTGAAGTCTGAGTCAATGATCGATTGATTGATTGATTGAATAATTGATTAGGAAGAGGAGGCTTTAACTGGTGCGGAGGCCCACTCCTCTCATCCTAGCACAGAGGGAGGCTGAGGCAAGAGGATCCTAGATTTGAATCCAACCTGCACCACTTAGTGAGAGAGAACTCTCCTCAAAACATAAAATTTAAAGGAGCCGGGGACATAGCCCACTGGGTTCAGTCCTCAGTACCAAGGAAAGGAAAGAAAGGGACTGATAAAGAAAGGGCAGGAAGGGAGGAACCAAGAGGAATTGGATTCATTCAGGGTGGAAGGGAATTTGGGGCTGAAGGAATGGCATGAGCCAAAGTCCAGAAGCAGGAAGATCACAGATACTTTCTGGAAGAGCAACGAGGCCGCTGTGGCCCGAGCAAAGAGGAGGAGGAGGGGGAGGTGGAAGAGGAGGGGAGGGGGAGGGGAGGGGGAGGAGGAGGAGGAGGACTAGGCCAGATGCCCACTCTTGCTCGGTGCTGCTCACAGTCCCTCGGGGCTCCAGCTGGTTTGGCCCCTTCACCCTGCAGCGCCTCCAAAGGGACGGAGCCTCCTGTCCCTCAGCCTCAGGTGGCAATACCTCGGTTGCCTGTATTCTCTCTCTGGACTCTTCCCCTGGACTCTGTGGCCTAGCTAAGGACATAGGACTGCGAGGAGACCCCAGTTTCTGGTCTCTCTCTCTCTCTCTCTCTCTCTCTCTCTCTCTCTCTCTCTCTCCAATTTGCAAGACAGCAAGATGGGAAAAATGTGCCTCCAACTGCGGCCTTCCTTTCCTTCCTAAAAGCTTCTTTCTGAACTTTTATGTCTCCTCAGGTTTCAAACCCTCTCTTTTTCTTCCCCCTGTTCTTTTTTCCCTCTACTTAAACTAATCTTAAAAAGCTATAAAAAGTCTTTGACACTATAAATTCCCCTGTAAACCTCGGTTTTATAGGTTTAATTGCCCCGTTTTACAGTCCTGCGTGCCTGGGTCCTGAAACACTTCACTCCTGCAGGACAAGTTCAAATTCATAGCGAGCGTCGGGGCCACCCCGGGATGGCACCAGGGACTCTAGGAACCCGCGCAGCACCTGGCTCTGGCCGCTGTTTCTCCTCTAGTGGCTCAAAGTTGCCCAGGACCCACATGAAACTTGTTTGTCAGGAAGCAAGTGCCACATCTGGAGAAGGTCTGCCGTCCCCCACCCCAGGTCCTGAATTAGCTCTAGCTGGAGCGAAGTCCTATAAAGGCGACACCAACAACCGCGCAGTGTTTATTAGGGCCATGCGAGCAGCCAGCATTTATTGAGAGTTAGTAGCCGCGCAAAATGAATTTTATGTGCATAATCCCGGCGGCTAGGTTCCCGCGCTCTGGGGGCATCAGTGCGGGATTTAGTAAAGGGAAGACACTGACGTCACGAGGAGGTGACGTCATTTGTCTGGGCTCCCAGGAGCGTAACCAGCTCTGAGGTAAAGAGCTTCCGCTTGTATGTGGAGCTTGGGGCACCACATACCTCACTGGTCAAGATAAGTAATGCAATTTTAAAAATATCTTAAAAGTTTTAATATTTGTATTTTTATAGACAATAAAAATAGTCAAAACAATTACAAATGATACAGAATTTCACTAAATAAAATAATAGGGATTCAGAGCCAGCGAGATGACTCAGCAGACAAAGCGCCTGCTTAGGCGAGCACAGGGACCAGAATTCGATCCCCAGCACCACAGGCTGTGCCAGCCCTGCCTCCAGGTGCGCTGAGCCAGTGACTGAGGCCAGAAGTGGTGGTGCACGCCTGCGATCCCAGAGCTGGGGAGGCCAAAAACAGGAGGATCACTGCGAGTCTGAGCTGCGCAGTGAGATCCTGTGCAAAAAACAAATAAACAAATAAAATAAAATAATAATAGTAGGAATCCAACAGTGATTGTCATATTGCATAGTATTGTCTTCAAATTAGTTGTTTAGATTACCAGATATAAGCATGAAAAATTGGTAAAAAAAAATAAAGTTATAAGAAAATAGAAAGGAGAAGAAAAAAAATGACCAATAGACCAGCAGAGATCAGCAGTACAATTATCCAAACTATCATTCATATATATATGAGATATATATTTTTTTTTCTTCTTTCTTTCTTTTGTCCTTTTCCACATTCCAGTTGTTCCTTCCCTTTGAACAAATTTCTTTCTTTTCACAATATATTGGATCTTTCAGATTTTATTTGCTTCTTCTTCCTCTTCCTCTTCTTCCTTGTTTTTTCTTCTTCCTCCTTTTCCTCTTCTTCTCCTCCTCTCCCTCCTCCTGCTCCTCCTCCTCCTCTTCTTCTTCCTCTTCTTCTTCTCCTTCTCCTCCTCTTCCCCTCCTACTCCTACTGTTCTCCT
>PVKN010005320.1:0-31077 GCA_004027915.1 Capromys pilorides | reverse complement strand
GTAAATTCTGGATTAGAAATTTAAAGAAAAAAAGGGACAGAAAACAAAAATGAAAACTGATTTTTTTTTGGTCTTTTTGAGACAGGGTCTTGCTATGCAGTTCAGGCTGGCCTTGAGCTCACTTTTGTAGCCCAGGCTGATCTCACACTCACACTGATCCTCCTGCTTCAAACTCCCAAGTGCTGGGATTACAGGCATGTACCATCATGTCTGGCAAATAATTCCATTAGTAAACTTTTTTTTGTTTTGGAAATATGGCCTTGCTCTGTTACTCAGGCTGGCCTCAAACTCCTCGGCTCAAGTAGCCCTCCTGTCTTAGCTTCCAGAGTAACTGGAACTACTGGTGTGTGCCACTGCACCCAAGTTAGTATTTTTTTTTACCAGTTTAACAGTCATACTGAGAATAATTGTTGAGCATCACAGGTTTCCTAGCTCTATTGGCAGCCCACGTTGTCCATACCAGAGACTAGGCACGGTCAGCCTAGTGGTTTTACAGTTGTTTGTGTCCTGGCTTTCAGGCCATTGAGGAAATCTCACCTTGAAATGTGCATGATGGTGGGGACTGTGTAATGTCCACATGTGCTTGACTTTTGTAGGCCTAAAAGTGGAAGGAAGTCGGGATCCTCTTCCTCATCCTCCTCAGGAACTCCTGCATCTCAGCTGTATCCACAGTCTCGGGGGCTGGTTCCCAAGTAAGCTGGGGCTCCTCTCCCAGAGCGTGAGCAGCAGTGTTGCCTTATTTCCCCTCCAGGGAAGTTTCTGGTTGCTTAGTTGAAATCTTTGATTTGTGTAGTGTAGTTTTCCTCTCTCTCCCTTCAGTCACCATTTAAGGATGCCACTTGTGTCTGGAGTTGGCTTTCCTGAGGGATAGAGAGGCTGATTTGCACAGTCCTGGAGGAGTGTGATCTGGGGGGCTGGAATGGGGGCATTCTGTGGCCAGGCTCTTGAGAACTAGGTCACTCTAGAGGCATCTGAGCTGAGTGAGAAAGCTGACAAATATTTACAGCATTTTCTTTCCAACACTTTGCTTCTACTCACCATTCCCTGAGCCACTGCTCTTCTCTCTGAAGTCTTGCCTCTCAGCATTTGTTGCTGATTCCGCAGTAGGCTTTAATTATGTGTACACTTACTAGTTCCCATCTGTATGACCGTGGGCCGAGGCCACGCACCTGGTGAGACTGGCCTTGGAGGGGGCCTCCGTGGGGGTCCCAAATGTATTTTGTATTTAAGTCACTCCTCTAAAAAAAATTATAGGGATTGAGAACGCAGAAAATGCAAGGTCCTGAGTTTGATTCCTGGTACCCCCCAAAATTTGTTTGTTTATTTATTTATTTATTTATTTATTCTTCTTTTGAGTTCTTATACTAGGGAGACTATATGATATTTGCATATATAGGTCTGGTTTATTTCACTTATGAGTGCATGTTCAAGATACATCCACTTATATATGAACTCTTCTAGTTTATCATTCTTTATAGCTGAGTAATATTCCATTGTATGAAAATACAACTTTTTCAACCATTCAGATGATGGGCATTTTGGTAGTTTTCAAGATTTGGCTATCACAAATTGTGCTACTATGAACATAGGTGCACAGATATCACTATGGTATGATGTTTTCAGTTCTTCTGCGAAAATTCCCAGTAAAGGGCTAGCTGGATTGAATGCTATTTCCAGTGCTAGATTTTTTTTTTTTTTTTTTTTTTTTTTTGCAGAACCAAGGATTGAACTCAGGCCCTTGCGCTTGCCAGGCAAGCACTTATTCTGCTGAGCCATCTTCTCAGCCCCTCCAGTGCTAGTTTTTTAAGGAGTCTCCACACTGCTTTCCATAATGGCTGCACCTGTCTGCATTCGCACCAGCTGTAGAAAAGGGTTCCTTTTCCCCACAGCCTCTCCAACATTTGTTGTTAGTACTAAGTGCTTTTATAGAAGACACTGATTAGAAAAAATAGAGAATAGAAAAATGATGGAATCCTTGAATGAGTAATATAAGAAAGTAATAGAATGTATGAAGCAGATTCGAAGTGCTATACAGGAACTCAAAACCTCGATTAACAAGCTGGAAAAATCATTTCAATGAAAGTAAAAATAGATTTTCAGACCTTAAAGACACTATTGCAGCTAGTGAAGAGGTAAGAAAAGATCTCTTCCTGCCTGGCAAGTGTAAGGTCCTAAGTTCAATCCCCAGTACCAAAAAAAAAAGATCTCTTAATAACAACTAGATGCAAGAAAAAATAACTCAACATCTGCAAGATGATGCAAAGATGAAGAACATAAGACTAATAGGCATCAATGAGAAAGAAGGAGTCTGTACAAATGATATAAAAAGAATATGGGCAGAAGTAATAGCAGAAAACTTCCCAACTATGGGAAAACAATTCATGTAACTGAAGCATATAGAACTCCAAATAATATCAACCCAATTAAAACCATGCCCAGACGTATGATAATCAAGATCTGAGAAATTTAGCACAGGAACAGTATACTAAAAGCTGTTAGAGAAAAGAAACAGATCACATTTAAAGGAAAACCCATTAGAATAACAGCAGGTTTCTCTTTACAAACCATCAAGTCAAGAAGAGCATGGAGCAAAGTACTTCAAGTCTTGCAAGGAAACAAATTCCAGCCCAGACTGCTACACCCTGCAAAACTCTCTTTCAAGTTCAACGGAGAAGTGAAATACTTCCAGGACAAAGAACAACTAAAGAATTTCATGATGACAAAGCCAACCCTACACAGTTTACTACAAGATATTCTAGAGAGGGGTCAAAATGACCACAACTCCATGAAGGAGAATAGAAAGAACTCACCAAATAGGAAAAACAATTAAACACAGGAGAAAAAGAGGTATACAAAAGCAGTCTTTCAACTATTCTTTCGTATACAGCAGCAGAATATGTCCATCAGCATATTCTACAAATGGACTTCTCCTGCATCCTATGGGTCATGATTCTATTTGGGTTTCCAGGGTGGATATCAAGAAAATAGCAGTAGCTCAGTCCCACAAGTGACACCTGGCCACTAGTAAGCATCATGGACACTGTCCATGTCCATGACATACTAGAACTTTGTGCAATATCCTATCCTCAAACTGTTAGAAGTTCTAGTCATATATTTGCCATTCCAGTATTTGTGTTATGTTTTATTCTTAGTAATTATTTACTACTATGGAAACCTTTTCTTAGTTGATATCTTTGTATATATTAACCTATTCAAATACTATCTGAGTATTCTCAATTGATTACAGATTCATACACATGATACGCACAAAAGAAAGAAAGAAACGAAAGAAAGAAAGAAAGAAAGAAAGAAAGAAAGAAAGAAAAAAAGAGGAAGGAAGGAAGTGTTTGTCAAAAGTTGGAGGCAGTTAGAAGTTGGGCTCTGTGTCAGGAAGTCAGAGAATGGGGCCACAGCTTAGGTGGGTGGGAGGCACCTGTTTTGAGAACAGAGCTCCAGAGTCACCACCTAAAAGCAGCAGAGGTATTTCTCACAGCCTCAAAGTCATCAAGACTCATGTCACCAAGAGTACTGTCCCCCCAGCACCACAGTTTGAGGACCGTAGGGAAAAAATTTCCACAAGATGGTTGGGACTAGTTGCCAAGCATGATGGCGCATGCCTATAATTCCCAGCACCTGGGAAGTTGAGGCAGGAGGATCACCATGGGTTCAAGGCCAGTCTGGTCTACATAGTGAGTTCAAGGCTGGCCTGAACTCATAGCAAGACTCTGTCTTAACCCCACCACACCCTCCAAAAAATGCTTGAGGCTAGAAGGACAAGCACAGAACACTTTAGGTTAGACCTTAGGTCTGAAAATGTGACTCAGTGGTACAGAAAAGAGAAGAAAGAAAGAGGAAAGGAAAAGAGGAAAGGAAAAAAGGAAGGAAGGCAGGAAGAAAGGGAGGGAGGAAGGGAACGAAGAAGGGAGGGAGGAAGGGAGGGAGGGAATAGAACTCCAGAGTCACCACGTAAAAGAAGCAGGGGTGTTTCCCACAGCTTCAAAATCATCAAGTGGTATTGAAAAGAAAGAAGAAAGGAAAGAAGGAAGGAAAGGGTCATGATTCTGTCTGGGTTTCCAGGGAGAGAGAGAAGAAAGAGGGGAGGGAAGAAGGAAGGAAGGAAGGAAGGAAGGAAGGAAGGAAGGAAGGAAGGAAGGAAGGAAGGAAGATTAGAACCCCAAAGTAGCACCATAGTGAAGAATAAGTTGTGGCCACTCCTTGCTAAAGTCCACTGCAGATCCTGAACCCAGAACCCTCTGCTCTCTGCCCTCCATGGGCGCTCACTTGTCTCAACTTCTTACCCACAGAGTCGCTTGCCCTCTTGCACACTGCAAGGTCTCTTGATGAGGGAGTCGGCTCTTCGTGCTCAAGAGCCGTGCTGGGAAGACAGATTGATCTACTTAGCTTTACTGTCCTCTGAGGACTGGACGGTGTGGGAGTCAACCCCAAGCACTCAGGACACCCTCTGTCACTAGAACCCTATATTGACAGACATGCCGTTGTGGGTTAGGTCTAGATGTCCCCCTGAATTCTCCTGTGTATGTAGAGGTGGGGCTTTGGAAGGTGACTGAATCCTGAGTTATTGGCGACCTGGTCAAGATCTCTAACTGACTGCAAAAGGATGCAACAAGGAATAAAGATGAATTTAGTTATGTATGACAGGGGCAGAAGGTTAGTGCCTTAGGATGAGCAGAGACAGAGACACTCTGAGCTAGCCACTGTTTATTGGTTGAGTACAATGATCGGCGAGATTACCAGAAGACTCAGGCTGGCAGGATGACTCAGATGTCAGTGACTCAGCAGGCAGTGGGTGACTTTATCTAATGAGGATCTTTATGTTGATGAGGACAGTGTGGCAAGATGGCAGGTTATGGAATTTGTCTTTTCTCTAAGATGAAATTCTAAAAAGGTTGGCCAGATAGTGTAGCAGACCAAAGTGCCTGCTAAGGCACAGTACAGCAGCCAGGGTTCCATTCCCAGCATGCCGTTCTGGCCCTGCCCCTGGGGCACACTGAGATGGTGACTGAGACTGAGTGTGGTGGCCTACACCTGTAATCCCAGTGCTTGGGAGATTGAAAACAGGAGAATCACTGAGTCAGATCTACAGAGTGAGACCCTATAAGCCCTGTAGACCCTGTACTAAATACACTTTTAAAAAAAAGATAAAACTCTTATTTTTATTACAGCTGGGTTCTCAAGTGACCAGGATGTCCTCAGCCGATGTAATTTTGCCCTGGGATGTCACAGTATCACAGCTGAGGCTTCAACTGTGCCCCAGAGGCACACAAGGCTATATTCCCACATAGTATAGGTGGCCCACATGACAAGATACTAGGCCTTGACAAGCCATAATCATAATTTAATTATGGGATGATTTTTTTTCCCCAACAATTATATAGACTGGTCCTCAACAATGGGGTGCTGTGTTCCTCAGAGGATCCACCATAGATGTGTTGAGGGCCTGGTTGGAGGAGGTCACTGGAGTGAGACCTGGAAGGGTGTGTTCTTGTCCCTTCTCTGCCCACTTCCTGGGCGCCATGATGTGAGGCCCCTCTGCCATGATGTTCCTGCCTTGCATTGACCAACCATGTACTGAATCCACTGGAACTGTCAGGCAAATAGCCCTCTCCTCCTTTAAGTGATGGTGTCAGGTATTTTGCCCCACAATGAGAAAGTGGCTGAGATGGGTGCCTGATGTCAGTCTTGGTCACTTTCCAGGACTTTCACTTTCCATGGTGTTCACTTCCAGGTTCGCTACCATGTCACAGCAGTAGAATAACAGGTAGACAGGGGGTCAGCACATCATACTTCAGCTTCAGAGCTGAAGTCATAGATGAAGAGGACAGCATGAGGCAGAATTCCCAAGCGGGGTCAGAGAGAGAACACAGAGGACCAAAGTTCAGATTCCAATGAAGTCCAGGTGAGGGGTTGGGCTGCAGGCATCTGGGTACAAGTGTGAAGGGTAAGGTCTCTTCTATTCATTAATTGCTGCTTATTTGTGTCTTTTTGTGTTTTGAGATAGGGTCTCTATATGCAGTTCAAGCTGCCCTTGAACTCACTAGGAAGCCCAGGCTGACCTCAAATTTGAGGTGATCCTCCTACCTCAGCTTCCTGAGTGCTGGAGTCACAGGTGTGTACCTGTCAGATTAAATACCTTTGAAGACCTCCTATACTGGGCTATAAGCTGCAGACACGTGGAGACCATCCCACAGCCCAATGGGGTCTAAGGAGTTTGATGCCAAGCATCTGTATAACAAGGGTGCTAAGTGCCCAGAGCAGGCTGGGAAAGGGCATGGTGACAGCCTGGGGGCAGGTGGAGGAGACTGAGCACAGGTCACCCTCAGGGCAGGTACCTTAGAGGGTGCATTTGTCCTGGGGGGCAGCACACAGCTGAGCTGAGGAGGAACTGAGAAAGGAGGACAGGACCCACAGTAGCTTCAGCTCTGAGGAGGTTGGTGCCAGCTGGGTGCACCTTTGTCCCGGAGCAGGGGGATGGTGAAGGAGGGGCACTGAGCCCCCCTCCAGCTGTCTTGAGGCAGATCATGACTGACAGTGGGGAAGACTGTATCAGAGGCTGCCCGGGTCACCTCAGGTCTAGCCTGGAGTCCAGAACCTGGAGCCATGAGAGCAGGCTTGGCCTTTAGCCATGGCTCATGCCCTGTGAAACATCTGCTGTTGAAAGGGTCCAGCAATAAAGACCTGAACTGGAAATAGAGGAGTACAGCCCGTACCTGTCCTCCTGTGTCCTTGCCCGATGACCCCTTCCAGTGCTCACGGCATGGTGTGTCATGGTGGGAAGGGAACAGGACTGCTGGGTCTGAGTCTTGAGGGACCCTCAGCAAGTCATGCTGCCACCAGAGTTCTGTGTCCTGTGTGGAACAGTGGACCCCAGACCTTCAGTCCTCACGAAAAAAAGACCCTTAGAAAAGGAGACTCCAGAGCTGCTGTAGAAAGTAGCCAGGACGAAGCAAAGGGAGGATTTGGATGGTCAGGGAGTTCTTTCTGGCTGTCTCTTGAAGTAGTAAACCTTTACTGTTTTTTGTCTTTTTTGGTAGTACAAGGGATTGAACTTAGGACCCTGTGCTTGCCAAGCAAACAGTTATTCCACTGAGCTATCTCCCCAGCCCTGTTTTTTGTCTTTTTGAGACAGGGTTTCACCATACATCAAGATGGCCTTGAAGTCACTTTGTAGCCCAAACTGGCCTTGAATTCACAGTGATCCTTCTGCCTCAGCTTCCCGAGTGCTGGAATCATAGAGGTGCACCACCACACTTAGTTGTAATGAATCTTTAAAATTTAAACATTCACCATGTATTTCAATCATTCCTTTTAGATGACCTTCACGTAGCTCTAGTCTAGGAGCTCCAGACACCTTCTGGAGTTGTGCTAGCCTTTCTCCTGGGATGGGGCGGCAGCCAACTTCCCAGAGAAAAGCAGCAGAGGCCATCTAGCTGCCACTATGGCAGGAAAGCTGGGCCTTTGGGACCTGGGTCTCCATTCGCCCAGTGCAGTGGCCAGAAAGGCCTCCAGGGAGTCCAGGGCAAAGTCACAGAGCAGCAGAGGTAGGGACCCATGCTGGGAGGGTCCTGCTGGGAAAGGAGCTAACACACCTGGTATGTGCCAGGCATACTTCTCCTGCTGTGGGTGAGCCTGGCCCGAGGTGCAACTCATGGAGATCCTCCTGCCTCAGCCTCCCAAATTCTATGATAACAGGCATGTACCATGATGCCTTCCTAAATTTCTCTTTTGTTGTCATTTTCACTCTTTTTTTTGGTATTGGGAATTGAACTCAGGTCCTTGCACTTTGCAGGCAGGCACTGTGCCTTGGGGCTATAACCCCAGCCCTGTTTTCATTCTTCTTTTAAGACATGATGTGAGAAGTGATGCTTTGGGTGAGACTTCTCAGTAAGCTGCAAAATATCCCTGTGACCTTGCTCACTTTGAGAACACAGAGCATTCCCCAAGATGTAAGCTGAGACTCTCAGCAAACCCTAGGTCCCTGAGATCACTTCCCACCTCAGAGCTAAGCGCACACAGTTCCTAGAGCATGGCAGGCACCCCAAGGGCCCCAGGGCTGCCGTGGTCCAGCTACACTGGCTCTGGGCCCCTAGAATGACACAGGCAGCTCGCAGCTATTTCTGCCCTGGCAGAGAAGCAGGTTTGGTCTTCAGAAGCTCCAAGCTTGAATGCATTGAGCCAAATTCAAGCCTTGCGGCGGATCTGACCCTGGCCCTTGCCAGGACCAGAGACCACCAGCAATGCTGCCACTTTGGCAAACACACACACACACACACACACACACATAAACACACACACACACCCTCATACACAGTGGGTGTCGGCATCACTGCCCCCAACTGCACATTCTTCCACCCTACACATAAGCAAAAGCACTCCCTCCTCGAGTCCCTGTGCCTCTGATGCTTCCCTCTTCCACTGGCCACCAACCAGCCTGGCCAGCCTGGACAGTAGATGTTTCTCCCTGGGCGCACATGACTCCAACCCAGACTGTGAGCTCCTGATGCAGGACTCTGGCTGAGTCCAAAGCCGTGTTATTCTTTGCCTCCAACACTATGGATTGCAGGGTGACCTTGGCTGTAGCAGATGCCATACAGATAAGGATCAGGCCTTAGATTCTCTTGAAGATGCACAGGCCATAGAGGCAACCAGGAGACTTGGTGTGATGGTGCACGCCTGTAATTCCAGCACTCAGGAGGCTGAGGCAGGAAGATTGTTGTGAGTTTGCAGCCATCCTGGGCTACATAGCGAGACTTTGTTTTAAAAAAAAAAAAAGCCCCACTACCCTGCAGGACAGGACAAGCTGAGCCTGGAGGGCAGAGGGGCAGAGTTTTGGTCAGAGGGGGAAGTCTACAACTGATGAGCAGGCTGGGTGAAGAAGGGCCACAAGGATCCAGCCAGGGTCTGTCCAATAGGTTATGTGGGGTGAAAAATAGGTGGTGTTGGGCGTGGTGGTGCATGCCTGTGATCCCAACACTGGTGGGAGGCTGAGGCAGATGGACTGCTGTCTCAAAAAATCGGCGCAAGAGAACATGGGCAGGCTTGAGCATGTTCTTCCTGTGTGGACATAGCACTCAGCCTGCCGGCTCTGACTAGGATGTGCTCTGACTTCCATGGCCTCCAGAGCTCACCAGCATCCAGACAAGAAAAAAGTGAAACAGGGGATGAAGAGAGAATTCTACTTCCTGTCTCGTTCCCTGGGACGAGGCTCTGTCTCCTGCATCACTGCCATTCTGGGCTCCAGGCCCTTAGCAGCTCAAAAGACTCCCCTGTGGCCTGGGGTCAGACTTCCTCCAAGGGGTGTTTGGAGTTAGGACATCCAGAGCCCACCAGGGCGCATGCTGCACAGCTGCCTCTCCCTGCCAGCTGCAACCTCACTCAGCTGCAAGAGGCCAAGAGGAATAAGGAGACATTAGAGTAGACCCCGATCCACCTCTGCCTCTCAACACAGAGCCTGATCAGCGCTCGGGGTGGTGCAGAAGCTGCCTGGCTGTTTTTTGACAGTGGTGAACTCTTAAATAAACAGAGCATTTTGTTTTTCAAATTACATATGCAAATAAGCTGACAAGAATTTCTGAGAAGCCTACATGAGAATCTGGAGCCCTTGGAGCAAAGCCTTAGGTTTGGGAGCTCCAGCCTGCGGAGGAAATGGTTTTGAAATGGCCAGGAGGAAGCAAGGGGGCCAACTTTCATGTCTATTTCAGTTTTACAGGGAAGTCGTTTCCGCCTGACTTTGTATACACAAGCAAAGGACAGTTGTTAGCATGCTAATTGTAGATAACCTGTGTCCTTACAGCAAATGGACACATCTTAGTAGGCACTAATAAATGACTGAAGTTTCAAATATGAACCACCCCACCCCACCCCCACCCCTGGGTAATAATGAGGTAACCGGCGGATACCTCTTCATTGAGCAATTACTTCACAGCAGGTTCTTGGCACACAAAAAACTGCAGGGGCTGGGGTGTGACTCGCCCTGAGCAAATGTTTAGCATTCATGAAACCGTGGGTCTGAGCTGTAGAACAAAAAAAAAAAGAAAGAAAGAAAGAGGGAAAAGAGAAGAGAGGAGCTGGGGAGAAGGGAAAAAAAGAGAAGAAGCTTGAGGTGGTGGCATCCACCTGTAATCCTCACACTCTATGAGGATAAGGCAGGAGGATTACAAATTCAAGACCAGCCAGGGCAAATTAACTGCTCAATAAGATCCTGTCATAAAATATAAAATAAACAGTAATAATAAATTCAAAAAGCTGGGACTATAACTCAGTGCAAAGGCCCTGGGTCAATCTGTATACACTGCTGGCCTATTTATTCAGAAATCCTATTCTTGGAGGTCTATTGCAAAGAAATAAGACCACCAGTGTAACACAGGTGAGTGTGTGTGTGTGTGTGTGTGCACACGTGTGCAATGTGGCATAGTATTGTTCACAGTGGCCAAAACTAGAAATAGTGAATATTGAGAAAATGGGAGCAAGTGAACCTATGCTATTTTTATTTTTATTTTTCACTTTTTGTCTTTTTGAGACAGGGTCTCATAATGCAGCTTAACCTGGCCTGGTTCACTTTGTATCCAGGCTGGTCTTGAACTCAGAAGGATCCTCCGGCCTCAGCCTCCCAAGTGCTAAGATTACAGACATGTACCACCATGCCTGGCAAAGTATGTTATTTTTCAAAGCAGGAAATATTATGCATAGCCAGACATGGTGGTGCATGCCTGTAATTCTAGCAGTTAGGAGGCTGAAGCCGTAGGATTAGCATGAGTTCAAGGCCAGCCTGGGCTACATAGAGACCTAAACAATAAACAAAGCAATAACATAAAAAGAAAGTAGCCAAGAACATCAGAGATTTTTTTGGTGATTGGGATGGCATTCCAAAAAAGTAAGAAAAAGTGGATACATTCACTTGTGTATAGTACATTCCCTTTTAAAAATGGCTTAAAGGGCCGGGGAGATAGCTCCGTGGCACAAGTGCCTGCCTGGCAAGTGCAAGGTCATGAGTTTGAACCCTGACTCAGGAAAAAAAAATGGCTTTAAGATCTTTCAGATGATTATGCACATTGACTTAAAAGTGTATACTTATATAATTTCATGATTGTATTATTTATGGAGAAAATATGCATGGTACATTTTACAGTGTCAGCACTTTCCTGTGAGAGCGGGGAACAGCTCAGAGCTTGGCAGGAAACCATGCTATCAGAGGACAGACTACAGAGGAAACCAGGAGGAAAGGCCAGGTGCACTGGGCACACTATAATCCTAACCATTCAGCAGGCTGAGGCAGGCCGACCACGAGTTCAAGGCCAGCCTGGGCTTGAGATTCTGACAGTGAGATTCTGTCTCAAAATACAAAAATAATGAAGGCTGGGAGTGTATCTCAATAGTTGAGTACCTCTGGTTTCAATTCCCAGCACCACAAAAAAAAAAAAAAAAATCAAGCCCTGTATGGTGTCACACACCTATAATCCCAGCACTACGGAGGCTGAGGTAGGAGGGTCACTGTAAGCTCAAGACTAGCCTGGAGGACTACATAGAGAGACCTTGTGTCAAAAAAAAAAGGGGGGCGGGAGGGGCCGGCGAGATGGTTCAGTGCCTGCTTAGGCAAGCTTAGGATCCCCAGCACTGCATGCTGGGCCAGCCCCAGCCCCAGGGCAGGCTGAGCTGGCCATAAGAAAGAAAGAAAGAAAAGAAAAGAAAAGAAAAGAAAAGAAAAGAAAAGAAAAGAAGAAAGAAAGAAAAAGTAAAAAGTTTAGGGGGCAGCCCTATGATTTTTCTCAGTGCCCATGTGCCCACTACATGGATCTTGCAAAGTACGCTGATCTCAGGCAGCTGCTAAGGCCACAGGAAACTCTCCTACCCCTCCCCAGGAAGTGGACGTTTCCATGGTTACTCATTCTGGAAACCGGAAGATCCAGGCAGAAAATAAGGCTGGTCTTAGGGCAAGGGGAGGAGGGGCCTTGAAAAACTTCAAGTGGACCCTGTGCGGGAAGCCACTGGCACAGCCAGCTCAGGAACTGTGATGGTGACAGGGTGGTCCACAGCTTCCCTTCCCGGACAACTGCAGAGAGATAAGCCCTGACCTTCGCATCAGAGAGGATATGTCTCAGCACAGGGTCATAGGGCTCAGGGACCTCACAGATCTGTTCAGAGCCACACCGTGTCTGCTGTTGCGCTTTTCCATACACAGTTGTCTCCACCTTCGGTGGAAGAAACTGACCCACAGGGCAGAATCTGATTCTGCAGTTGTCAGAATCATAGCCCAGTTGCTGTGGCAGGCTTCTTCACCAAAGGATGCAGGCTGGAGGGACCTCCCTTTCCTCATGAGACACCATGAAGGTTACACAGTGTACATCAGCAACCACGGGGGTCGCAGAGCAGGTGCTGAAGTCCCTTGGGCAAATGCAGAAGAGAGCTGGTGCTTCCAGTGGCCCCAAAGGTCACTGCTCTGAAAAGACTCCAGCTAATCCTGTGATAACTTCCACGGATATAGGCAACAGGAACAGCTTATCTGGAGAGGAGTCAATGTCATGGCCACAAGGCCATATTTGTGGTCCTCAGGAGGAGACAGAAAGGATGCATGTGCTGACTCAGGGAAGGGATCCTTGGATGTGGATTATTTCCTATCATTGGAATATAAATACTCCAGACCCACAACTTACAGGAGGAGAGGTTCATGTGACTCATGTTCTCAGCATGTTCAATCCTGAGGAGCTGACTTGGAGGCTGAAATATTAGGGCAGAGGGGTCTGGTGGAGGAGAGCTGCTCACATCCTGGTGATCAGGAAGCAGAGAGGAAAGGGAGGAGGCTGGTGACAAGAATGCACCCTTCCAGGCCACACACCAGTGACCTCCTCCACCTCCTGCAGCACATTCAGCCCAGGATGAACCCACTGATGAGCACAGCACACAGCATGATCCAGTCACTTTCAGAAGCCCCAGCCCTGAACACAGGTGACCTTTGGGGGACATGAGGTATATACCATAACACCTCTAATCCAACTGGATGGGGTTCCCTGGATTGTGATTTGAGTACTAAGGAAGGAAATGTCAGTGCCATGCTGGGGAGCAGGGTGGCCATGATGTGACTCTGGATCTATGCTTTCAAAGCACAAAACTGGTCCCCTTGCTCTGCTGCTGGAAATCTACCCATGGCCTCCTCGGTGGGGTGAGGTCCTCACTGCAGGTGCTGGCTGGGGTTACTCTTCACATCCCACTGCATGTAGCCCTGTGCCCCATGGCACAGCACTATGGAGCCTTTGCCTGCTTCTGTTTCTAGAAGCATGGCCCACTTCCCATGCCAGGTCCTGGGCACACCCTCGGGGGGTCAGCTTAGAATATCCCCCTCTGGGGTAAGCCTTTCTCGACCAACCACCCTCCTCCTGGGCTTGGTTAAGTCCTCTGCTAAGTGGCCCTGGAATTGGGATGTGTTGCTTAGAGACAGAGATTCTGCCTTTCAAGCTTGCATCCAAGCACCTGGCATGAAGTTAGTACTTGTCAGTGCTCACCAAGTGAATGGTGAAGGCACACAGCTTCACACAAGGAGATGTTGGACCACAAACTTCTTCATTCAACAGCCCAGGTCTGTGCCATCAGCTGTCACAGATGGCCACCAAATAGTCCTGACCATGGCTTCCGCGACCCTCATCAGCTCTAGCCATCTATGTCCTTTTCTGCTACTAAATCACAGATGCACAACCAATGCTTGGTAAACTGACAAAGGGAAACCAGGCACAGTGGTGCATGTCTGTAATTTTAACACTCTGGCTGGCTGAGGCAGGAATATCACAAGTGGGTACCTTGCCTGGGCAACTATAGAGACTGTCTCAAAACAAAAGAATAAAAAGACCCAGGCATGTAGGTCACTGTGAAGGCCCTGAGATCAATCCCCAGAGCTAGGGGGGGGTCGAGTTGGAATTAGTTCAATCAATCAAGTGTTTGAATAAAGAAAGTTTAAAGTTTCACTCTTGCTACCAGGCAAGTCTTTGAGGGACATTGGAAGCATCCTGCTATAGACCCCGAGAGTGTTGATTAGAGAGAAAATCCTCCCAGTCTGCTGGAATTAGGTAGAAGCTTTTTATTATTTTTTTAAACTCACAATGAAACTGATGTCCTGATCGGAGGTCATGCAGCCAATTACATAACAGTGAAGTTGGCAGTGATATTGAGATTGATACCAGGCATTGCCAGAGTCCTGGGTCATCAAGATTTCATGCCATTTCTGGTGCCACAGATTGTACTTGTTACTGCTCAGCAAAATAAGGATGAGTCCTTAAAACTGTACACATTTTAGAGCTGACAGTGTCCTGTAAAAGAAGACATGAACTGGCTATTTGTGATTAAATCACTTGCCAGGGTCATCCAGGTTTTAAAACTCAAGTTCTCTGGTTATGTGGCCAGTAAACTTTCCAGGGTCTGATATTTGCCTCCAGCACTGCAATGAATGGCAGTTAAATTTTAATTCATGGCTCTCTTATGGGAAAACACTATCATTTCTGATCAGTGTCATTGTTTCCTACTTCTAAGAAATGTCTGAGGGAGTTACAGACCAGGCTTGTAGAAACTTTACATAAGAGAGCTGATAAGATTTAAATAGGTTACAAAGAAGCACCAGACCACAGCATCTGTGCATGTGCACATGTGTGAGGTATGTCCATGATGGGGTGTGGAATGCCTGCTGCTTTAGGGCACTTGAACTGTGGTGCACACCTGTAATTCCATCACTATGGGAAGCTGAGCCAGGAAGATATTGAATTTAAGACCAGCTCAGGCAATTTAACAGCAGTGATTTTATGGCTCAAAATTTGAAAATATATAAATGCAAGGTTTTTTAAAAATATATTTAATGAAGGGTCTACAGGATCTCATTACATAGATTAGACTCATAGTGATCCTCTTTTTTCAGCCTCTCAAGCACTACGATCACTGAATTTTGAAGTCAAAAAGCTATGTGAGTCTCAATCACTGTTACAATGCACCCCGGGGGCGGGGCCAGCTCAGCACACTGGGTATCAAACCCTGGTCCCTGCATCTATCTAAGCAGGTGCTTTAGTCTGCTTAAATGTAGCTCTTAAAAGGTCTGGAGTTGTACAAAAGCTCAATCCCCAGTAACACACACACATATGCACACACATACCCATACAAAATGTGGCTGTACAGTCTCTATAGAGTAGGGCCTTAAGTTATATCTGCCATTTAATTAATATATTTTATGTTAAAAATTCTCATATAGCTTTTGGACTTTCAAAATTAAAATAGCATCTAAAGAACTAGATCTGTCTGTGCATACCTTCATTAGATAATGAAAGCAGTGTATCATCTGGCTTTCCCTTTGCTGGGACACCATGCTCAAAACCCACAGCCTAAACAGAAGAGGCTGGATCTGGCTTGTGGCTTCAGAGAGTTCAGTCCATGGTCAGCTGCTCCAAGGCAGGAGCATCACGGCAGAAGGGGATGGGGGAGCAGTGGTGCTCAGCACATGGTGGCTGGGAAGCAGAGCAGGGAACAGACCCGAGAGGAAAGGGCCCGGGACTAAATGTAACGCCTAAGGCCATGCCTCCATGGTCAGCCAGACACACTGAGAGGGGCACTCCACCCCGCCCTGGGAGACCACAGATCAAATTGGCCTTGAATCTTCTCGTTCATGGAAGGCCAGCACACACTCTCTCCACCATAGAACAAGGAGCAAGAGAGACAAATCTTACCCTTGAAGGTTTACAATTTGGGGGATGGGAGACATGGATAATAACCGAACCCTAAGTTATATATATTAGGTGACAGTTTACAGGAAAATGCAGCAAGTACAGGAGGAAAGGGACACTGCCACGGAAGGGGCTGTCTCTTTAATCAAGGTATTCAGCAAGTTATATTTGAGCAGGACCTGAGGTGAGAGGCATGGACAGTGAATGTGCCTTGGGGAAAACTTCACTAGGTGAACAGAGTAGTAAAACAGAATTCTCAGCTGGGCGTGGAAGTGCATAACTGTCATATCAGTGTTTGGGAGGCTGAAGCAGGAGGATTGCCCTGAGTTTGAGGTCAGCCTATGCTCCACAGTGAGACCTTGTCTCAAAAAACCAAACAAACTAAATTTCTCCCAAACAGCTGATATGCACTCAGCTGTCTTGGAACAGAAGCTGTGGAGATGGAGTTTTCCAATAATCCAGCATGTCTGTGCATAGTGTCAGAAACCACAGTGTGGGGATGTCCAGGGCACTTTAGAGCACTGTAGCCTGACCCTCTGTGTCCCCTTGGGGCTCCCCTGTCTCAACCCCATGTCATCTGTCCACCATGGTGTCCACGGCCTCTGCCTGCTCAGTTGGGGCTTTTGTATCCTTGGCCTTTCCCTTCAGGTCCTTTCTGTTTTAGTTACTATTCTGTCGTTGCTGGGACAAATACCTGCCACACAAGCTTAGGGGAGGAAAGGTTTATTTAGCTCACAGTTCCTGGAGGTTTCAAGATGCTGCCACCGCTTTATAGGGACTGGAGGAGGGGCTGGCCGGATGATCTGCTCCATACCTCTGGGCAAAATCGCCACCTGCGGGGGCGGGCACTCTGACAGTGCGTGCTGTCAGTGTACTGGTTCACGCTTCTCTTGGCCACGCCCCTCAAGCCCCGCCCCTCGAGCCTCGTGCTTGCTAGCCCCATGATTCACATGAGACTTTGCGGGGGACAACTAGATACAAACCACACACTTTCTAACCAAGTCCTGAACCCTTTCATTCCATTGAGCAGAGGCCAGTTCATGCCTGGGTCCCAGGCTAATGTCAGCCGAAGTCCAAAGTTGTCAATGAATTCCCAGGCAAGGGAAGGCTCCCAGAAGCCGGGAGGACAGGTGTGTAAATTTATTTTATTACATATGCATTTTTAAATGATTGCTCTTTGAGACTGGGTCTTGCTATCTCATTCAGATTGGCCTTGAATTTATTATGTAGCCTAGGCTGGCCTCAAACTCACAGCGATCCTCCTGCCCCTGCTCCAAGTCCTGGAATTACAAGCCTGCACTTCCATGTTTGGCTATATTATGTTTTGATCTTTTCTTCTCATCATAGCAGTGTGGGCAGTGACAGGTGCCAGGCTCTGGAGAGGGAAGCAGCATGCAATTGGTTACTGTAACTTCAGAGCCTTTGGCCTGAAATTTAGGGTGCCTTAGATGATTTATTGCTTTAGGCTTCTTTTTCTCCATCTCTGCTCCTCCACCCCCCACCTCACCCCCCACATGCACATGTACACACATACACATCATCCCTCTCCGGGCTATATAGTTTTGCAGCCTTCAAGCCACCATCAAGGCCAGCATCATCAGCCACTGCAACTCAGGCAGACGGACAGAAGTCTCAAGCACAGAGAAGCAGAGAGATTAGAGGTGAGTGTCATAGGTGAGCCTTATCAATTATCAGAACGCTGGAATTTGAACCCACAGAGAAACATTTCCCACAGCATCATGTTGGACCCTGAAGTTTTGAGGGACGCTTCTTGGTTTTTAAGCAAAGGCAAACTCTGGTGGCCTCTGTGGAGGACTGCCTGAGCAGCTGTCCTTGAAAGAAAAGCAACTATCTCCATTTTGACTGAGCCTGACCCTATTCCCTCGTATTGAAATGTACAGAGCTGGCTAGGACTTCTCATTATCCTTTCAATTGGCCTTAAACAATATGTATTGGTCTAGCCGAGGTGCTGGTGGTAATTTTTGAAGATGGCATGCATGTTTCCCTGATAGAACGAAGAGCCAGTGTTCCACGGTGTCAGCTGGGATAGAGCCTCGAGATAGAGGCTATGACTTCCTGAGGCTTGAAAGATTACACAGCAGAGCTGAAGCATTAGACCTCCAAAATATTAGATACTAGCTCAATACCATAATGCAAATTACTTCCTTTGTATATCTCTGAATATGGCGGAGGTGAATGCAGGCCTCCTACAACTCACAGTGCTCATCTTCTTCCCACAATTCCCTTCAGTGCTCACCTTTCCAAATTCTTTTTCGCAAGCCACTCCCCCTTCTCCAATGAATAAAACCCAAGTGTAGCCCTGGGTCACCCTCTTGGTTCTGGAAAGCCACCTTCATGGCTGGACTTAGGGACCCTTGGCTCCCCAATAATTATATATATATAATGGGTTGCACTAGGAGTGGTAGATTGGAATTAAATTGGTGGAATTCCAATAACAGGTTTTAGCATTGTAAGTTTAGACTTCTTGGGCCAAGACGAGAACCAGGAAGGGACTCTGACAGCCTCTATTTTGGGCCCATGCTGGTTTCCATGCATCGAGGTAGCTTCTTTCCTGAAGATCCCATGAGCTCTAGGAGGAGGCTGGAGGAGGGGATAGATGTTGTGTATTCAGGCTGAAGTGGCCACACTTGTGTCCTCAAAGCAGTTCCATGCTGGGTGTCTCTCCAGGCAGTATATCTGGGGATACTGAAGCCTTAGACTTCCTGCATTTAAAATTTTGGGACAGAATTTGTCACATTGGTTGGACTCAAATTTGGGATCCTCCTGCCTTAGCCTCCCTGAGTTCTGTAATCACAGGGCTGGGCCACCATACCTGGCTACACTAAGTTTTGGAGCTAGAGAAGAACACAAACCACAGAGCAGCATTCTGAAATTATCACCCAGGGATCACATGGGTGGCCTGGAGGCCAAACTCACATTGCCAGCATTCAACCTTGAGAGGGGACAAGTTCATCCTCAGTAGTGGCGGTGAGGCTGGCGCTCGACTAGGTGACCTCTGCTTGAGGCCCCACTTTGTTGCAGCTGGCGTGAGGTCCTTTTATCCCCAGCCAGCACTGAGCAGCTGCTCAATTCTCCAGTGCCTGTCCTGGAGGCCTCACAGGGCACAGGGATCAGAGAGCCGAAATCGGAGCGCAGGAGCCGTCCTGTGGCCTCCCAGGAATGCTGTTCTCAGCCACAGGAGAAAACAGTGAAGCAGGAGCTTCTGGGGATTCACCTGTCAAGCCTCCATTGCTCCAACTGCTGTGCTCAACATCTGGGGGAACTGAGTCCTGGGAAGGAATGCATGAGTCAAATTCATCTACATAGCTGCACCTATACATGTCACTGAAAGTAGTTGTGCATGAGTAGTTTTTTGCACTGTACAGTTCAGGCTTCTCTTGCTCTTGAAGTCACTATGTATCCAAGGCTGGTTTCAAAGTCACTTCAGTCTTCCTGCTTCAGCCTTCTGCATGCTGGGGTGACTGGTGTGTGCCATCACACGCAGCCACTATATTCTTCCTGCTGTTAATTTTTACCTTTTTTTAAAAAAAAGTACTTTTGACCCCGTTGCCT
The DNA here is from genome assembly GCA_004027915.1 of Capromys pilorides. NCBI lineage: Eukaryota > Metazoa > Chordata > Mammalia > Rodentia > Capromyidae > Capromys > Capromys pilorides. The sequence goes on along the minus strand of PVKN010005320.1, from coordinate 11,797 downwards.
ATAACCCTCTAAAGTTCACACTCTTGCTCAAAGCTCATTATTTTTTTTTTTTTGTTTTTTTGCAGTAATTTTTAAAAACCACATTCTTTTGGACAGTCTTGCTTTGAGCTCTGCTGCAAACAAACAGAATTTATGACATAAGGAAGATAATGTAGAAATGAGGTTTCAGCCAAGTTTTGAGCAGAGCCCAAAATATCCCTTATGAAATGATTTCCTCACCCAATAAATTTTCCCCCACCCATGGTTTGACAAGTGACCTTTGAAGGGAAGAATCATGGGGACAGACAGCTGCCACCAGGAGGGGAGGAGAGGGTACTGGAGACTTTCCTCTGGGATCTTAGCTTTGCAGCCTGATGGCTGAGGCTTGCAGATGTGTCCCCAGACTGACCCCAGCCATCCCTTGAAGTCTCCCCACTAGTGACTTCTGTTCTTGCCAGATGGTCCTCCCCATTTAGGGAACTGGCAGCCATCGCCCTGCCTGCTCTCCCCCCCCCCCCCCCCCCAACCAGGCTGTCACCTGTCACTCTCCTTGGGTACTGTGTTGCTTGATTTCAATCAGTTGTGTTTTCTCATACATGTCTATTTCTCATATGCATCCATTCAGTCATTAAATGATCAGTACTTATCAACAATGCTGTGTGTGTGTGTGTGTGTGTGTGTGTATGCGTGTGTGTTACTAGAGATTAAGCTGAAGGCCTTTTTGCAGGATTACATAGCTACATCTCCATCCACAGGCCATTTTTGATTTTGAGACAGGGTCTCTGTAAATCACTAAACTGCCTTGGCTGGGGTCAAGCTCAAAATCCTGCTGTTTCAGCCTTCCAGAATTCTGAGTTTACAGAGTGTTTTATCACTCCTGGCCCAATCAGTGATTCTTGACTGCATAAGCACAACCCACACTGAAGTTCTTTAGGAGTCTACTGCAAAGCTAGCCCAGTGCTAAGGTAAAGTTTAAGAGGTGAACAGCGTATGAGGAGCTGATGGGTATGAGGAGGGGACGACAGCAGAGAGAGGAAGGGCAGACCTGATTTGGCAAAGCCCAGAGACAGGAATGGATGGTTCTTCCTGGACAGAACAGCCTACACCTAGGGCAGCAATGTGTGTGGGTGAAGGAGAAGAGAGGGCCCTTCATTGGATGGCTATAAATACTGCGTTGTGAGAGAGCCACTTCAAACATATACCAGGTCCACTTTTTGGGGTATCAAAAACATTGAAAGAAAGAAAAAATATCATGCCATGTGTATGAGGGGAGCACCTTGCTAAATATATCCTTAAGCTCTGCAGGATGTTCACAGTGCAGAACAGTCCCTGCAGTGAGAACAGTGGAGGAAGAAGGGCTCTGCTTGGAGGGAGAGCTGAGTCTAGCCCCTTTTGAGGAGTCTGGAAAGGCCCAGATCAGCCTAGAGGAAGCCCTGCTCTTGTGGGGTCTTAGGCACACCACAGGAACCTAGTGCTGCGCCTGGAGTGGGATCACAGCAAGCATCCTATAGCTCCTTCTGTCTCACTGATGGGGAGGAGCTTGCCACATGTGACATCCAGGAACCTTGCCAACTGACAGAACCAGATCAGCCTTGGCTCTGTGGGACCTTGGACATCTCCCAGGTCCCTTCTTCTCGGATGTGTCTGCATCCGAGCCCTGACTAATATCTCTCCTGAAAGTCTCCTTCCTAGCATGCCTCTGAATAATTTGCCTGGATGAAGACAGTATCTTTCATCTGGAGATCTTAAGGAGAGTTAATGACAACCAAGCTTCATTATTTCTGTTTTGTGTATGAAGACAATGACTCACAGAGGGGCAGGTGATTTTTTCACCTATAGAATCATTAGGAGAAGTGTGAGTGAAACTTAGGATGAAACTATTTCACTAACCTTTAAACCTTGTATGTTCCCCTTTATGTAATGTAGTTTACAAAAATAATGACACCTTTGTATTGAGAGCCTACTCCTTTACTCTCTTATTAAATATGACTTATATGGGCCAAAGCATCTTACTACAAGGCCAGCTTGAGTTGCTCCTCAGTGTGAAGCAAGATGCTATGTTTTATTGGTGATTGCTGGGCCAGTCTGTTTTCATCCACCCATCCATTCATCCATCTATCCATTCATTAATTCATTCAATCAATATACAGCTGAAGCCAGGCATGGTGCCACACACCTGTAGTTCCAGCACTTGGAAGGCTGAGGCAGGAGGATCAGTGTGAGTTCAAGGTAAATCTGGGCTACAAAAGTGAGTTCAAGGTCAGCCTGAACTGCATAGCAAGACCCTGTCTCAAAAAGACAAACAAAACAAAAGCAAAAAAGCCCATACAGCTGAGTCTCTGTTACATTATCTGTAAAATGGACATATTAATGTAATCATTGTCAACAGACTGTTCCAAGAATTAAGATAATTTCTTTTTCTTTTATGTATTTGGTACAGGGTCTCCCTACGCAGCTTGGACTCATAGTGATCCTCCTGTTTTCATCCTCCCCAGTGCTGGGATTACAGGTGTGCGCCACTACATCTGGACTTTCTACAAGGCACCTACCCAGCACTGGTAAGTCCTTAAAAGAACAAATAGTATTAAACAAGTAATTATAAGAGCTACACTGGAGACTTAAATAAATAAAGTCCTTTTACATCCCTGTCAGTAGATGGAGAGGGCAAAGGCACATGTATGGGTGAGTGAATCTCCAAGGAAAAGGCCAATCTCTTAAATCAAAAACCAGAACTTAGGACACAAACCTCAGGTATAGCAAAGAGGGAGCCCTGGACTCAGATTTTGGATGGTGAAATGTCAAAGGGTGTGGAAGATATTGCTAGGTAGGGGAGGTTAAACTGAATCCAGCCACTGAGAAATGGCTTAAAAACCACTTAGAAACTCAGTCACAAAGAAGATGCACAGGTCAGTTTTTTTGGTGCTGAGGATTGAACCCTGAGCTACATCCCCAGCCTGCATTTCCTTCTTTCTTTTCTTTCTTTTTTTCCTTACTTTTTTTCTTTTTCTTCCCTGACTCCTTCCCTCCCTCCTTCCCTCCTTCCTTTCTTCCTTCCTTCCAGATGGGTCTCACTATGTGATTCAGGCTGGACTTCAACTCACTCTGTTGCTCAGGTTGGTCTTGAACTCACACCAATCCTCCTGCCTCAGTTTCCCAAGTGCTAGGATTGCAAGTGTATCCCACCACTCCCAGATATCAACCATTTTTTAATTTTTGATTTTGAGACAAAATCTAAGTTGCCCAGGCGGGGCTCTACTTTGCATCCGTCCTGTCTTGGCCTCCCAGAACTTGGGGATTACAGACACATGCTATAATGCTTAACTTAATTTTTTATGTTATAGTTTGTATATTTCTGGTTTGTTTAAACTTTTTCAAAATACATTTTGTATTTGTTTTGTTACAAGAATTATCATACTAGATAGAAACGAACAAAAAAGGTGTTTTAATGAACAGACTAGTTTTTTCTTCTTGCAGGTAGACAGACTGGTGTAAATCGGTAAAAACCTTCTAATCTATAGAAATGGCTTTCTGTAGAAGGTTCCTGGTATAGATAGCTTGATCACTACTTTTTTAAATAGGCTTCTGTGGATAGTACTCACAGGCATAGTGTTCTGTTATTCAACCAGCTCCATAAAAATATATAGCCCACCATTGCCAAATTAATTTGTGAACTGAGAAGCATGTGGCATTCCTCTTGGTTTGCATATTGTCACCAAGAACAAGAATTCATAATTGTCACATAGCTGTTTTGTTCCAATGCATGAAGTGTCCAAGCTCCCTTGGTTCTCCCGGGTCAGTGGGGACCTCAAGGAGTAACTCTACCTACAGACCTACTGGATTTATCTTCCGACCAGAAGCTTTTGTGATTAGTTGAGATGTAAGGGCCTTACTGCATCATTGGGGTCTTTTCCTGCCCACCTGTGCCTGGCTTTACCAGAAAGGAAGGACAGATTCCTGTTCTTAGTGATGGATAAGCTGCTTTACAAGCTCAGGGCTTTAACTGATCTGGGCACTTACCTTCCATACACAAGTGAGAAGAGTTGTTTTTTTGGTGGGGGGGTGGACTGGGGTTCAAACTCACTACCTTGCACTTGCCAGGCAGGCACTTGTGCCCCAGCGCTATCTCCCCAGCCCCTAGGTGGGGAGATTCTTAAGGCTGTTACTACTTACTGGCATCGGGCACTAGCTTTTAGAGTGGCTCGTGTATCTTAGTATCGTTTTTTGGTTTAGAAATTTTGATGTGCTTTTAAGCATTTTAAACTTGATTTCCAGTACACTCTTTCACTGTACTTGGCCAAACTTTTTCTGCGCTCAGCCGTCTGCACAACTTGAATAACCATATTTTTCTCTGTTAATGTGACAGTGTTTGTCTGGATTATTCAATTGTTGGGTGCATTCCCAAGTTTCGGTCATTTCAAACTTCTGAATAGTCCTCCTGAATCTCCTTTCCTCTGTGAATCCTTTCCTTAGAAATGCACTTCCTTACATGGGCGTACTGGGTCAAAGGACTTTATGACCAGTTTATAGTCCTCTAACATATTTTTCAGCTCGTGCCCTGGAGGCGTTGACCCATGGCCCCGCCCGAGGGGGTGGGGTGGCAGAGGCGAGGGTGCAAAGCAGTTTTCAGTCTCTCGCCCGATCTCGGGCTGTTCAGCCCCAGCTGAGCGAGGCATGGAACTCCTTGCAAACCCAGGATTTCTATCCCTACCCCGGGGGCCGGAAGCCACTCTTACGGGCCCAGTAGTCCACGGACACTTTCCAACCTGGGCTGCCGCGCACCCCCAATGGCCAGCCCCAGTGCGCAGGCGCCCCTGCACCCCTGCTACAGCCGTCGTCTCCCAGCTACGGCCCAGGGACCCGAGATCGCCAGATCCGGGCGACAGTGCAGGGCAGTGAGCCGGCGCCCTCGGCTCCGTGGGGGTGCGACGAGCCTCAGTGGGGACGGCGGCCCCGGAGCGCCGTCCTTGTTACCAGCTCTTCTGCCTCTTGGGATCTCAAACTTTGGCGGGAGTGGGGTCGAAGGAGAAGCGAGACAACATGCGTTAGAGAAAAGGGCACGCGAAGGCAACGCAGCCAAGAGGAAGCCCGGGACGGCGGGCGGGGCAGGTGCGCGCGCAGGCGGTGGGCGTGGCCTGCGCGCGAGTCGGGCAGAGGGGCTTCTGGGTAGCGGCGGCGCGCGAGCTGGGCAGGGCCGAGGAGCGGGCACGCGTGTGAAGGGAGCGGTGTTGCGAGGCCTGGAGGCGGCAGCGGCCACTATGGGAGCGGAGCGGCGGCTGTAGTTGCCAGAGCGTAGGCTGCGGCTTCCAGAGCCCCTCGGGGCGGAGGGGCGGGGACGCCGCCCGCGTTCGTCGCTCCCTCCGGGCCCTCGGAGCGGCGCCCCCACCCGTCCCGAGTCGCGGCCCCCGCGGCGGGCGCTGGGCCCGGGCGGAGCCCCGGGGCGCGGGGGCGGCGCGAGGCCCAGGCAGCGGCATGAACAGGGCCCCGCCGCCCGGGAAGATGCCCAGCGACCCCGAGGAGGTCGGGCCCGGGGACGGGTCCGCGGACCGCCGCGGGAAGCTGGATGCGCTGCTCCGGGACCCGCGCTCGCCCATCAACGTGGACAGTCTGCTGGTAGGTGCCCTGCCGGATCCCCGCTGCCCTCCAGCCCCTAGAACCGCGTTGTAGCGCGGATCCGCCCACCCCGTGTCTGGGTCCTCCCCTGTGCTGCGAAGCAACACCCGCGCCTCCTTCCCGCCTACCCGCAGATTTGGGGAGGAAAAACGGAGCCCTGGCCCTGCTTCCTAGCAGAGCAGCCGAGGTTGCAAAGTGTCACGCAGCCTGGGTGCGAGCAGATGACCGTGGGCAGTGCTCATCCGGGTGCACCTGAAGCGCCGCGTCCACTTTCCCTTTCAGTGGGAACACCTAGCTAAAGTTTTGCTGTTTGCTGTTATCGCTGAGCATTCGTAGCTATTTGGTGCATCTTAACTTCTGTAAATTGAATTTTCCCAAGGTTGTTGCGCCAGTCTGTATCGTAGAGTGGAAAAAATCTGTCCCCTGCATCTTATCTTTCCTGAGGACGCCCTTAGAAATCCAGATTCATAGCCACGTACGGGGACGGGGGTGCTTGTGGCTCTCGATAAATAGGTAAACACGTTTTGCAGGGAAATGCTCTGTGGATTTCTGGCATATTTTTGTTAGGGTTGACAATTGGTTCTTCTAGACGGTTGTATTAAGAGTGCAGGAGAGCTATAGTGATAGGAAAAAGTGGTGTGGATAGGAAAAGGTGGGAAGAAGAGAGCAGAAAGGAACCTCTGGAAGCAAGCTCTGGAAGGCTGAAGTTAGGACGGGCAATCACACCTGCTCCAGGACGCGATGTTCAGCCTTGGGTCTTTCAGGTAAAAAGCTAGTGAGTGCGCGGAGGAAAACCGCCTCCTCCCTTGCCACTGCCTGGTTTCTCTTCTGAGGCCGTTGGTTATCCTTTGGGGTTTCTGGAATCATTTGCACAGTGACTCAGTCCTGTCTGGCCAAAATACAGGAACTGACTGGAGAGTGTATCTTTCTGTACAAAGTGTAGAATGTAATAATGAGCTATGTTGTATCTCATTGTACGATGTGCCGACTTGTATCTGAATGGAGAAAATGCTGTGTTGGTCTGGTTGGGTGTTTGCTTTTACTGAGGTTCCTGTTAAGGTGTTGGGAATGGGATTGGCTGGGTGGAGATCTTCATCTTTCCTAAACTAAAGTAGACTAGCTTCACTCCTAGTTCACTGCCGGTATTTTCAATTTGGTACTTTGCTAGTGAAACTCTGACCTAAGGCCAGAAAGTTCAGTTAAAAATAGTACTTCAATCCTTGATGAATCTCAAGTATTCATCTGGTTTGGACTGAAACCTAGATAAAATTGCTTTTTTTGTTTCCACTTTACTTTTATCCCTTGGGTTTTATAGTGATGTTAATTCCAATTATTAGAGTTACAGCTTGGAACTAAGCTATTTATACGTGTGATATGATCATACAGTTTGTTTTGGTATTTTCGGAATTATTTTCAGAAGACTGAATCTTAAAACTGAGACATTACACATGCTCCATAAACAGTACAGTCCATTTAGTACTTCAGACAACCAAGAGGCATCTATTAAGGTGGTGTCAGCGATATGAGAATTGATATGGCTGTTGTTGGCTTGACAGCATTGTTACTGCTGCTTTTAATTGCTTAAATATCATTCGGAATGTGAATATGAGTGTGATTGTGAACTGTAGTAAGCCTTGCTAAGCTGAAGAGTGAAGAAGTTCCTAGGAGAAAGGTTTTGTGGAGAAACCATTCCTCCTGCTTCTGTTGAAAATTGACACAATTGAAAAAATGTTTAAAATTATAACAAATTCATTTTAAATTATGTATATTTCACCATGTGAAATATTGGAATAAATTTTTAATTGGTAACATTTACATAAAATTTGGATATTGCAGCTATTTTATGTCCATTTGAGTGCATTAAGTACATTCATGTTGCTATGCAAACAATCCCTTTCCACAACTTTTCCTCTTTTGCAAACTGAAACTGCAAATTAATCTTTGAAAGAATGCTATGAAAACTTTTGTTTCCTAAAATGCCGATGAAAGAAATGGCTGGTATCACTTTAATGATTTGAAACCTAACCACATAAGCTGCATTTCACAGTTGCTCATTGTTTTATTGCACGTTGTTTTTGTTTTGCTTTAGAAAATATTATGTGTTTAATAGAGAAAACTGAGGGAATGTAATCTAATAGGGACACAGCACACAGCATAGTTCTTTTCCTAAGGAGCCAAGAGAAGGATCTAGCTTCACTGCCCTGAATGACAAAGGAAAAGGACTTGCACATGCCAGAAGTAACTGTGAACTATCAGTATCCCAGACCAGAAGCTGCTTGTGGAGGAAAGTCATCCAGATAACATGCTCTGAGCTCTGGACACTGGAGTGCCCTTTAAATGTATTTCTTGGTCCTATGACATAGTTTAGTTAATATTTTTAAGTTTTTTTGAAAAAGAAAATGGTTTCATTTACAACTTTCTGTTTATGTAATTTTTAGTCTTTGTCATTATCATTTGATTTCACCATCATGAAAGTGCTAGCAGTCCCCAGGCATAAATAAAGCTGGATTTTTAAGACTGTCTCAATGTTGAGATCAAATTACCTTTTTGCAGAAGCTGCTGGTTACTTTGTGTGGGAGCTTAAATTAATTAGAAGATAATGTATCTTTTTGTGGTTGCAGATTATGAGCTGCTTGATATTAAGTAAAAATAGCTTTGAGAAAGGTTTGCTTCTCCAATACTTGAGATGGGATGGAGGAACTTTGGAGATCTACTTTTGCAGTGCTTGAAACCTTTGTAAATACCTATGCTTTGTTATCAAGACTAGATACTCACAATGCTTGCCTATTATGGTAAAAAGAATTGTGTTTTAGCATTGTGCTGGAGAAATGGCTTTGTAAAGTCTGTGCTTCTGAATTTTGATTTATTTTACTTTTAAGAGTAAACCAGTCATCTAATCTGTAGGATTTAGGTAAATTATTACTTAGGACTTACTTGGATGAGTAAAAGTGATTAAACATTTATGTACCATTTTCAGTGGTTTACTCATTACTGAGTGGTGTCAGTATACGTGTAGACCATATATTTCTTATCACAGCACACAGATTTTTTTCTCCTTTAAGCTTGGTTCTATTTGTCTAATTAAAATAGAATAAAAGTTGAAAATTATTAAAATCGTTTTATACTCCCCCCCCCTTTTTTTTTTTTTTTTTTTGGTGGTGGTGGTGCTAAGGAATCAAACCTAGGGCCTTGTGTATGCAGGGTAAGAGCTCTACTGCTGAGCCACATCCTCAGTACCCCCTATACATGTATTCCTTTTGTGAAATGAGGGTTGGACATTTATGACATAAAGACTGGTTTATTTATTTTAGCTTGGTTTATTTTAAAGCTTACATTTTCTCTCTGTCTCTCATCATTTTGAGACAAGGTTTCATAATTTTGAGTGTTTCTCATTATCATTTGATTTTGCCATCATGAAAGTACTGGCAGTCTCTAAGCATAAATGAAGCTTATAGCATTCTCTCTTGGTGTAGATAGTAATAGCTTTCACTCCAGAAACATTGAATATTTTAGGAAATGAAAGTTTTTATAGCATTCTTTCTTTTTTTTTTTTTTAATTTTATTTATTTATTTATTTGTTTGTTTGCTTGTTGTGTTTTGTTTGTTTCTTTATTTATTCATTTTGTGGCTGGCTCAGCCTGCCCTGGTGGTGGCGCTGGCGCAGCATGTGGTGCCGGGGATCGAACTGCAGTCCCCGCAGTCGCCTGAGCCCTCCTAAGCAGGCGCTTTAGACCACTGAACCATCTGGCCGGCCCCCTAGCATTCTTTCAAAACTTGATTTGAACTCACCTTGTAGCCCAGGCTGGCCTTGAACTTGCCACAATCCTCTTCAGCCACCCTCCTGAATGCTGGGGATTACAGGTGTGCATACCTGATCTAAAAGTTGCATTTTGATAGAAAATTTTGAAAATGAATTAAAATAATATATAAAGTTTGCTATTTAGGTAACATTGACTTTCTTTGCAGATCCACAGTTCCTATTCACAAATCTGATATATGAAAGGCTCTGAAAACCAGATGCTAAGATTTACTTGTTGACCCAGTCTGATGTTACAGTGTTTAGTCCATTCATCTCTCTTGGTGTAGATAGTAATAGCTTTTGTGCCAGAAACATTATGTGCTTAATTTCAGGGTGATGTTCCAGATTCCCAAGAGGGCTTTTGGAAACATAGTATAAGTACTATGCTACTTTTCTAAAACAAGCAAGCAAGCAAGCACACAAACTCTAGTTTAAAACATCTTGGTCTTGCAGCCTTTGTAGGCTAATACAGGAAATGCAGACTGGTAGACATCTGAATAGTTGTAAAGAATAGTGGATAACTATCTTGAAACACACCTTGGTTACTTCTCCTTGCCGGATCAAAATATACAACACTCAAAGGTAGAAAGGAGAAAGGGTTTATTTTAGCTCACAGTTTATGGAGGTTTCAGTTTATACTCACTAGTTCCAAGGCAGGGCGGTCTTGCAGAGGGGTATCACAGAAGAGAAACAATCCATGGAATGATAGATGTGGGGCTGCTGTGGTTGTGCCTACAGCCCAAGCAGCAACAAACCTTCCTTTCTCTCCATTCCATCCAAGCTTTAAACCTTTTGGGTGGTGCCATCCACACCTAGGGTGGAGCTTCCCATTATTTATCCACACCCAGAACTATACCAAACCAATCAGTGCATTAATTTGGTTCCCACACCTTTAATCCATAAGCCCTAGATGGAGTTGCTTCTGAGGAAAAGCCCCGCATGTGAACCCATGAGACTTTAGGGGGTGGGGGCATGCAGACACAAGCCGTAACAAGGCCTGAGTTAGTTTGTTTTTGTTGAAGTATCGTCAGACAGCACTCTTTCTTCATTTTGAGTTCTGAGAAATAAAAAAATGTAGCATTCAAGTTCAGTGGTGAAGCATGAAGGCCATTAATGAAGTTGCACAGTAGATGTGACACTTACTTATTAAAATTACCTATGTGCTGCTGCTGGCATCCACTTATCTGCTACCTTGCAAGTTCTATTACTGTTCTTTTGCTTCATTTCACAATTTATATTTGCACATGTCCCTGAATGTTTTAATATAGATTTGTTTCTTTTTCCCCCCACTCAAAATAATGTTTTGGAATCCACACTGCAATTTGTTTCATATTGCTGGCCACCATAAATCATGTAGCACCAGTTTACGTGGTAGCTATTTGTATATATTTTTTCTGTTGTACAAAATAGCTGGGACCATTCCTAAGCTCATTCATAGAAAAACTTCCTGTATACAAGGTATATATATCTGGGAATGAAATTGCTTGAATTTAAGGATGTATCTGGCATAACATAATAGTTTAAAATTTTCACTTTGATTATAGTGCATTTAAAGGATGGCAAAGGTGAAAGAATTCACAGTGAATATCCATACACTCAAAACTAATTACTTTTCTTCCATTGAGACAGGGTCTTGCTGTATAGTTCAGACTGGCCTTGAACTTGCTATGTAGCCTAGGCTGTCCTTGAACTCACAGGGATCCTCCTGCCTCAGTCTTCCAAGTGCTGGAATTACAGGTGTGAGCTTGGCCTAATTGCTGCTTTACTGTATTCTTTATTCACTTAAAGGAAGTTAGAAACTGGAAATCCCATTCAATCCAGCTATCCCCCTACTGGGAATTTTCCCAGAAGAACTGAAAACATTGTATCATAGTGATATCTGTGCACCTATGTTCATAGCACAATTTGTGATAGCCAAATCTTGGAAACAACCAGCATGCCCATCATCTGAAGAATGGTTGAAAAAGATGTGATATTTTCATAAAATGGAATATTACTCAGCTATAAAGAGTGTTAAACTAGAAGACTTCATATATAAGTGGATGTATCTTGAACATATACTCATAAGTGAAATGAGCCAGACCTACATATGCAAATTTTGTGGTCTCCCTAGTATAAGAACTCAAAAGAAGAATAAATTAATTAATTAATTAATTTTGGGGGGTACAAGGAATCAAACTCAGGACCTTGCATTTTTCTGCATCCTCAACCCCTATAAATTTTTTTAGAAGAGTGACTTAAATACAAAATGTATTTGGAAGAGTTCAAAAATACTAAGGTTTATTGAAAGTGTTAATGTTTAATTATTTGGCCAATCTTACATACCTATATCTATTAATCTAAACAGATTTGATGATGAAAAATAATACAACCATTGTTAAATTTTTGTTCTTGTTTTGAAATTCTGTA
>PVKN010005319.1:0-31065 GCA_004027915.1 Capromys pilorides | reverse complement strand
CACTTGCCAGGCAGGCACTTGTGCTACGGAGCTATCTCCTCGGCCCCCATTAAAATTATTTTTAATTTGAAAAAAATAAATAAATAAATAGGACTGGTAAACGCACGCTGGCACCCTCAGCAGGGAGGACTACGCGAACGGCCGATTTCATGACTGAAAGAGGAGCTGTCGCTGCAGGCCTCACAGCGGATAAAAGGCTAGAAGGAAACCCCGGCCCTGTCCTTGCATGGGACAACTGGCCTGGACGTGGCAAGATCACGGACTCTGCGCATCCCAGGGGTGGGGCCGGCACTGCACGCCTGGGATTAAACCCAGCTGCTGGGCCAGGTGATTTAGTTTGCTGAGTTATCTTAACTGTTTTATATTTTCTTTAAAAAAATTTTAAAAAAAGAAGCGATGTGTTATATTTTCAGTTTAATGAAGAAAGATTCTTTGGCTGTGTCACTTGAAATATAAGAGCCTTTGCTAAAACTTTAGGTAACAACTTTTAGCAAAGGATCCCCCAAGATGCACACACACACACACGCACACACACACACACACACTGCAGTGCCCCTGGGGCCAGCACAGGGCTCCTCTTCTGTTCCACAAGGCCCCAATGTCACTGTGTCTGGCCAGTGGTGGCCTGCCTGCCCTCAGGACAGTGCACTGGCCTGGTATCGCCACCTCCTGAGGATGTTGTGAGAGCCCTGGGCCAGAGGGACCCTATGGTCTGTGGAGCCAGCGCCACACTCTGGTCCCTCCGTTGGGGACTCCTGCAGGGACCGATTCTGGGCATCAGTTCGCCACTGTGCAGTTTGTGAATATTTCCTGCCAGGCATTACCTTGTCTCTGCATCCTGCTGAGGATGTGTCTTGGTGTGCAGAAGAGAAGTCCCTGGGAGCCCGAGACTCCAAGCTGGGTGGGCCGTGGGCATGGGCCACCATCATCTCCAGCACAGTTTGTGGGTGACGCTGCCTCTCGTGCCACAGTGCTGACTCCAGGGCCCCACCCACTGGATGTGCCCAAGGCAGAGCCCGCAGCCCTCACGCCCAGGCTCCTCTCCCTGAGCTGCTCTTGCTGAAGCTCCTGTGTGCAGGTGGCCTGTGCCCAGCACAGTGGCCGTGCCCACAGCTCTGCACCAGCTGAGACTCACAGAGGTGTCCTGCAGTTTATGTTTCCTGAAGTCCAGGGTGAGTGTCCACGTCAGAGGCATCCACGTCAGAGGTGTCCACGTAGCTCTCCAGATCCCCTCGGAGCCTGTAGAGCAGGAGGTTTGAGGGGACCCATGGCCAGGCCCTGGTCCCAGCAACAGGTCTGGGGTTTGCGTGGGCTGGAGCCACGGCAGGAGAGGGAGGTGTGGGATGGACCTCCCTCAGAAAATCCACAGCCTAACAAGGGGAACCTTTGTAAGAATCCATGTGCTCTCATCAAAGAAAAATTCTACACCACTTCCTACACAAAGTGATTTCAAATACTGCCTAGAAGTGACCACCAGGCCATGGGCAGAAGGTGTCTAGGCAGCATAAATTAATCTTGCATTCAGACATTGATCCGTCCCAGGGATGTCTCCTCATGTATATGCAAATGCGCCCAGATTTGGAGAAATCTAGACTGTGAGTTGGTGCAGGGTCCCACTTCCTCTCCTGAGGGATGCCTGTCTGCTTTTCGTGGACCCCAAATAAGCTTTGGCATGGAATTCCAGAGTGATGACCACTGTCCATCAAGGAGGAGTTTGGAAATCGCTCGTGTTGGAGCCGGCTGCCAAGCTCTGGAGAGGAGACTTCGACGCCCAAACAGGCTGGCCAGTGTGGCAGCTCCGACTGCCACTCTTTAAACCAACTCTGTCATTACGGATGCTACACAACATCCCCCAAATAATTAGGGAGAAAGCCGGGAATCACTGGGTATGCTATGGAACCAGAGTTCCAGGAGGCATTTAATTTGTGGAGTTATAAATAATATTAAATGCCCAGGAGCTTCAATTAAAAGCTGTTTACTTGTGTAAAATGAAAAACGGGATGTGGGGAGCAGGATTGCTTGTTAGCTCAGACTTGAAAGCCCAAGGTGGGGCTGCGGCGCAGGGGCAGGGCTCCCACTCCCGAACCTTCAAAGTCTGCAGGTGGTGCATCAGCTCTGGGGGGAAACTGGGACAGGCTCCCCGGCAGCTAGACCAGGCTTCGGGCCCGCCTCACCTCACTTTTGAAAGTTTAAGCTCTCCTGGCTGGTCCTCAGGGACCCACTGCCAGAGAAGGGGCAGGTGGGAGTCGGCGCTGCCCCACGGCTGTTCCACATGGAAGGACTCTGGTCCGCTGTCCTGCTAGCTCCTGCGTCCCCACCCTAGTCAGCACTCAGGGCTGCGAGCTCCGGCCAGCCCGAGCCCTCTCCTCTGTGGCCTGAGCAGAGCAAGCAGGCACACCAACCGTGGGAGGCTGTCACAGAGGCCACAGCGCTTGTGGTGTGTGAAAGCCTCGCCTGGAGGAATGGACACACTGCTGCCATTGTTGCTCTGCTCCCAGAAAGGGGCCCTGAGGGAGTGGGCTTGGGTCCTGGGTTTGGGAGTCAAGCCGCGCACCCTTGGGGTCTGCTCCCTGAGGTGCCCAGGGCCTGCTGGTGTGAGCGGGGTGCACACAGGGAAGGCTGTTCCAGGAACTGCCCCAAGCTGGGCACCCAGGAGACCACAGACTGCAGGTTTCGTGGCTACCACGGGCAGTCCAGAATTCAGGCAGAACTCATCCCCGGGCCTGGGGACCAGAGCCCAGTGTCCCTGGAGAGTGGATCCGGCTTCCCTGGGACCTCAAAGGACAACCAGCCTGACGACGCCAGGCGAGGATGCTGCCCACTGCTGCCATCCCAGACCACTGCGGGCTTGGGGCTTGTGACAATACGCGGTCGCACTCGCTACTGGGCGGGAGGCGAGGCCCACAGTGGTTTCAAAAGTGATCCCGGAATCGGCTGGGCTGTCCCTCCCAGGGCTCCAGGGAACCCTGTGGCCTTTCTGTATCCTGGTCTCATACAGACCCTGGCCACTGGCCCGGTGTCTCACCCACCCTCACGCACCACCTCCGGCTCCCAGAATCCCCTGCATGACCCCTTCTGGCCCGAAGCCCTGACCTGTTGGTGGAGGCAGCTGGACCTAGAGTGTGTGGCCAGCTCGCTGTCCAGTGCTGGAGTTCGAGGTGTGAGCGGTGCCCTGCCCTAGGGCGGGAGGGAAGGAGGCTGGACACCTCAGTCCTTGCGCTCTTGCCATCTTCCCGCCATGACTGCCACCCCTCATCCGGGCCACCCTGCCTTGGAGCCAGCCGAGTATGGACTGGAACCTGCACAACAGTGGGCTGCACAAGCCACAGGTCTGCACTTCCTGTGCCCCATGCTTCTGTCCAAGCAGGATGTGAGGAGGTGCAGAGCATGCATCTGTCTCCTTGTGGACCCCAGGCTGAGCCCTCGGGACGACTGGACAGAGATATCTGAAGCCGCACAGCCTCGGGGCAAGACCCTTCCTTCCTCTTCCAGCTCAGGTAGCCCGGGAGGGCCTCAGAGTGTGTGGCACAGCTCCAGTCGCCCTGTGGCTCCTGCCCTGCCTGGTTACACCATTGTCCTCGGAGGCACTCGAGTCGAGTCTCTGCCCAGGTATCCCCTCTGTGGGAAGCGATCTGAGGGGACTTGGAGCAGCTTGACCACATCTTGACTCCACCTGCAAATTGGGTCACACTGAAAGGCATGTTGAGGACTTCCGCCACCCTTTTAGGGTTCAGATGTCCACCCACAGCGACTAAGAGCCAGTCAAGAATTCTACTTCTCTTTGATCCCTGGCACCACGTGCCATGCCAGCCACGTTCCTCCCCAGATCACTATGCGTCCAAACTGAGTGAGACCCTAAACCAAATACATAAAAAGCATAAAAATAAATAAAAATTTCCGTTTCTCTCCCAATGAAGACCTCTGGGCTCAGGACCCGAGGGAGGTTGGGAAGAGCTGGCTTCTGTGCCCAGGATTCAAGCTCTGTGGGTCTGATAGTTCCCAGGGGAGACCTGAGTGCCCCAGCGGTGGTCCACGGAGTGGCACGCCGGAAGCTGCCACCAGAACTCTGAAAGCCACGGGAAGTGAGAGGTTATGCTGTTCCTGACCACGGGAGGGATTTGGTGTGGCTGAGGTTGCTGTGGACTTTGGGGATTTTGCCGGAAGCCAAGGGTCGATCCTCTAGCACAGCCTCCCGCCATGCCGCCCCAGCTGTAATGGAGGTCATGAAGCAATGGGTGAAGGGGACAGAGGTGGAGCATTGCCTGGGCCCTCACAGAATGAGGACCTGGTGGCCCCACCTTGTCAAGACCCTCAGCAGGCAGAGGAGGTCGGCAAGGAGGAGGCGGAGGCACTTGTGGTCGGAGGACCAGGCCCAGCAAGACCACAGTCACCAGCCGTCCTAGAGAAGAGTGTCTCCTTAATGAGACAGGATTGGTGCACTTGCTTCCTGCTTCTTTAGTCCGCAGAACCAGGTATAGTACGGGTATTAAGTCCATATTTCTGGATTAAGTTTCAGAACATCAAAAGATTATGTCTGAGCCTTGAAAATAGTGTCACTAGCAGGGGTTGAGGCAGGAACGACCTTCGAGGGCCAGAGTCCTCTGCTGGCATCCTGAAGGCATGCTCATGCCACTCCTGGCTCAGGCGGTGTCCCAGGGAGCCCAGCGGCCGGAGGTGCAGCCCTGCCTTGGCAGCCCAGAGAACCGGACCCGAGGATCTGTCTGGCAGGCCTGGCCGTGGAGCCGGAAGTGTGGGACATGCAGGGAACCCCGTTGGCCAGGAACTCGAGACCTGCAGGAGGCCCCAGAGAGCAGGTGGAACTGTCGCCATGGGCCTTGGATTCTGGCTTAGACCTTAGGAGTGGCGTGAGAGTGGGGGGCATTTGTTGAGGAATTCAGAGAGGACCCCAGGAAGGAGCCGTGGGGTAATGCTGGAGTCAGGCAGACTCTTGGGGTCCTCAGCAGTGGGCCGGGGGCACATGGGCCTCCAGTGGCAGGCAGGCCTTGGAGAGGGGCCCTGGTGGGAATCTGGAGGCCCAACTTGGCTGGCCCAGGAGGAGGTGGGATAAGCCGTGTGCCCTCCCCCCATGCCTGCGTGACCTGCCACTCGCCCTGCCTCCCTATGCCTGCATGGCCTGCTGCCCAACTTGCCTCTCTCTTTGCCTGAGGATCAGGAGCTCCCCCGCCTCCTCACGGGGCCCTTAGCTTCTCTGGAGCAGGCTCACTTGGGACAGAAATGATGATGCATGCCAAAGCTGGAGACCACTCTGGATGCAGAGCCTGGAGGAGTGGGCATCGGGGTCAGGGGTGCCGGGCGACTCAGGCGGGAGATACCCAAGGCTGACCTACCTCGCCCTCACCCTGGCCCCGGTGGAGCCTCTGCTCCCCAGCTTCCTATGGGCCCCTGCCAGAGCCACCAGCCCTGCAAGCCAGGGAGCAGGGCTTCAATGAGCTCTCTCTCTCTCTCATTCCTCTCTCCTTAGCTGAAGAAATGAGGCCTGGAGCAGAAAGGCTGAGTCTGCTGGCAGCCTATCCGAGGGCTGTGGGGTTTGCAGTCACAGAGCCGCTGCGCTAGGCTTGAACTTGGACAAGAGTTAGCCCTGCCATTTATTCTGCTGGGAGGGAACCTAAGGCCCCAGAGAAGGGGTCACTTAGTACTAAATGCACATTTCCTCCTGGGGGCTCGTGACCCAGTGATGTGCACCCTTTCTGTTCATTGCAATCCTTCAGGAAGATTTAAAAATCCGGGGGCTCAGGCTACACCCCAGGCCCATCCACTGAGAGCCTCTGGGCTGTGTCAGTGCCAGGGTAAGGTGTCCGCTGCCCCATCTAGCAAAGACTCTGGCCCCATGCCTCCCCCAGAGGTGTCCTCTGTGTCACCTGCTGGAGGCTCCCACGGCTGGCTGCTCTGCACTCTGGCTCTGGGCGGAGGAAGCACCATTCTGTGGACAGGCGTGGTGCTGGCTGCGGGGCTGTGGCTGGCATGGTGTTCACACGCACACATGGCCCAGGCTCTGCTCCCCACCCTGCTGCCTGAGGAGGAGTCGGGATCCAGGGCTGGGTCGCAGTCCCCGATATCTCTGGGGTTCCTGGGCACCAGGTTGCTCCTCCCTCAGGTCTCCCTGCATCCTGTCCCCAGGGCTGGATCTGCCCCCACTGCCTGGCCAACGGGGCTTCCCCATGAGCACATGTGGTGGGTGAGGGATGTGCCACATCTCTGCCACACAGAGGGCCTGGCAGACTGCATATACAGTGGTTTGTGGTTTGAAGGACTGATCTGAGCTGGAAACCCAAGGTCTGGGTTAGAATCCTCCATGCCTTGCTGCCTGGGTTGGGAACTCACCACACAGGACCACAGAGGAAGTGTGGGCGCTGAGGAGAGGAACTGGCTCTGGGAGCTTCCTCCCTCCCAGACCCCAGCACTGCGCCGCGCCTGTGCAGGGCAATCCAGTCCGGATGCCCCTTGCTCTCTTACGTGGCTGGGCACCCACGAAGCCCCGGGATCTCAGCTGCAGAGTGGGGTCAGGAAGCATGGTGCCCCATGCCACTTGGATGTTTGAGTGGTAATTCTGCATAGAACTGATGACCAAGATTGGTAGACCATGGGTGCAGTGTGCATGTGCATGCACGTGTATGTGTGTGTGTATGTGTGTGTGTGTGTGTGTGTGTAGAAGGTAACCAGGATGTGGCCCAGTGGTGAGGTGTGTGCCTGCCATTCCCAGCTTTAGTCCCCAGTGCCACTATAATTACCTAAGTAAATGACTCCAATCCACCCATTGTCTTTACAAGCACTGCCCACCAATGATACCACCTGCCCCTGTGGCCCTGTGACCTATCCCAGCTGTGCTGCCCCTCAGCTTGTCCTCCCCCCCATGATGCCACACTAGTCCTGTCTAGGGAGGGGATGTGCCACATCTCTGCCCCACAGAGGGCCTGGCAGGCTGCATATGCAGTGGTTTGTGGTTTGAAGGACTGATCTGAGCTGGAAACCCAAGGTCTGGGTTAGAATCCTCCATGCCTTGCTGCCTGGGTTGGGAACTCACCACATAGGACCGATGTGCCCTGTCCATTCTCCATGGGGAGAGGACAGCGCTGTCACTGAGTCTATGTGCACTGTCCACACCAGCAAGGCCGTGGCCAAGGCCACACCGTGGAGCTCAGCACACTCCACAGCTCTTTCCTTATTTATTCTGGCCGCACCCCGATCCTGGTCCGTGTGCCATTTCTGCAGAGTCTGACCTAGAGCAGCAGGCATCTTGCCCACCTCAAGTGCCTGGCAGCAGGGCCTCTTGGGGTAGAGGGGCAGCGACCCCCGGGCTCTGTGTGTCCCATCCTGCTGTCACTCTTACCCACTCGCTGCTCTCCCTACTGCCTTCCCCTGGCTGTGCAGGACCCACAGCAGAAGGCATTTGCGCTCAGGGGCTCCCAGCCAGCGGCCAGCACACTGGGCCGGCGGCCACACTTGGGTGCCTCCAGGCCCTACATGCCAGTGCCAGCTGCAAGCCCAGGCATCTCCCTCTCTACGTGTCCTGCACCTGGATCCTGTCCCACAGTATGTGTGCTGGCCGTGGCCTGACCATCGGAGAGTCTCAGGCCACGGCCACATCCCCAATGCTCAGATGTTTTGTCATTTAATGCTGGAACCAGCTCTGTGCTCAGAGCAAAGCTTGGTGCAGGGGGAAGAATGACTGGCCATGAGGGTGGCAGCTAGAGGCTTCTTAAGGCCAGCACAGAGGATGCCGGAAGACGCAGACGGGCACCAGAGACACCCTGTTTTTAGTAAGGACGGGAGCCTATTTGTGTCTTCATGTTGTGGTTGTTGTTTTTTTGAGACTAGGTCTCACTACATAGCCCAGGTTGGCCTTGAATTCACAACCATCCTCCAGCCTGAGCCTCCTCCCGAGTGCTGGGATTGTTGGCATGAGCCACCGGGTCCAGCTCCTGTTTATGTCTGGATGGGCCAGGGGATGGGAGTCAGGCAAGGGCTGCTCGAGTAGAAGAGCAGGGTCCCTGGGGCACAGAGCGTCAGGCGTCCTCCTGGGGCCTGAAGCTGGGGCTGAGAGCCTAGGACATCATCAGCCCACGTCCTCGAGGTTTACCCAAGCATGCTGGGAAATAACGATGCCGCTCGCTCACAGTCTGACCAAGACTGGCCTTGGGCTGGGACATCGCTGAAGGAGTCAGGGCAGGATGACAGTGGCTGTGGAGGAGGAGGCGTCAAGTTCTGGCCCTGAGGGTAGAGCCTCAGCCCCAAGTGACCCCAAAGCCAAGAAGCTTACACAACTGGCTCCAGCTCTGATGACTGGCTCGGAGCCATGTCACCAGCAGTGAGGAGCTGCTGTCGGGCACAGGGCGTTGGTTACAAGGCAGACAGAGCAGGCAGGGGCCAGGGAGCAGCTCACAGCTCCATGTCCTGGGCACCAGAAGGGCGGTGAGGAGCCACACAGGTGGGACCTGAGGGGGGCAGCTGGTGCCCAGGCCTGGAGCTGGCCTTTGGGGGACCAGCTCCTCCCTGGCTCTGTTCTGAAGAGGCCGGGAGAACCTGGCTCCAGACAGTGCCTGGGAGAGGCAGGGGCCAGCAATGTGGGAAGCAGCTCCCCGCCCCTCGAGCTCAGCAAGCCTGGGGGTTCAGGAGGGTGCCGGCGCTCTGAGCAGATACAGCTCTCGTTGCTCATTCCACGGGGTGCACACAGAGCCACCAGGGTCCTGGTGAGCGGTCCCTTGCCCACCGTGCAGAGACCCGACCTGCACAGTAGGGCTGCCTGTGGGCACCTGGACCCGCAGCACTCCTGGGAGGCGAGGCAGCTTGGCAGCTGGACGCATCTTCACTGATCACCGCCGTGGACACTGCTCAAGGCCCTTCCTGCGGGCCTCAGAGCCCTGCACGCACAACCTTGTCCTGCTCTGCTGGGAAGCAGCCGCGCACCAGCCTCAGTCCTATTAGACATTAGATCACCTGCTTTCAAGTTAAATTGCAGTTTGTGGTGCAGAAAGCCAGTCACACTGCTTATCCTCACTATGCCTCCTACCAGGTGGGGGTATAAGGATGCCTGACTTAGTGATGATTAAAAGAAATAAAGGAGGAAAGGAGCAGAAAATGAGAGGAAGGATGGACAGAAGGGGGTAGGTAGGTAGGTGAATTAATGAATGGGTGGAGGGGTGGATGGGTCGGTGGGTCGATGGGTAGATGGGTGGGTGGATGGATGAATGGGTGGAAGGATGAATGGGTGGATGGATGGGTGGATGGATGGGTGGGTGGATGGATGGATGGGTGGGTGGATGGATGGGTAGATGGGTGGGTGGGTGGGAGGATGGATGAGTGGATAGGTGGATGGATGGGTGGGCAGATAGGTGGATGGATGGGTGGATGGGTGGATGAGTGGGTGGGTGGATGGGTAGATGGGTGAATGTGTGGATGGGTGGATGAGTGGATGGGTGGATGGGTGGAGAATGGATGAGTGAATGGGTGGGTAAGTGGGAGAACAGACAGGTGAGAGCCCATGCACACACACATGTGGGATCCTCTTCGGGTCCTTTACACTAATCAGTGATGAGCAACATTGGGTGTTTCCACACACCGTCTTCTCAGAGTAGACAGATGCTACTGCACCTGCCAGGCAGCGCTGGACCTCCACTGCTCATCCTCCCATGCTCCCCTTTCAGTCACTTTCTCCAGGTCCAGCAAATGGCCCCAGGGCCAGCCCTGCTGAGGACATCAGGTCAGAGATGCCCCAGCCAGGCAGTGCTGGACACCCCAACATCAAGGAGGTCTGTCCTCTGCATCCCCAGCTGCCCTTCGCTGGGAATGAGGCTTGAATCAGTTCTGGGAAATGCTCTGTGAATGACTAATGCCACTCACTCTAATAGTGGAGGCTGGGCAGCCAGGAGCAAGGGGTAGCACACCAGGGGAGACAAAACAGCTTTCCTGGGACAGGGATGAATAATAGCACCCCCAGGAGCATTGGCCCATCAGGCTCGTTTCGTGGAGTGACACGGAGCCGGCCCCTTCCTGATGGTGGAGTGAGACCCCCAGCAAGTGCCGGCCTCACTGGGGCTGGACCCCATCGTCTGAGCCTGTCTGGAAGCCCTTGCTTGTTCATGGCTCTCCGGGTTCGCTTTGAGCACACTTCTCTACATGCGGAAAGCCGAGCCGCCAGACCAGACCCATCTTCAGCCTAGGTAAATATGGTGCCGCGGCCCTAAAATTGAAGGGCTTTGAGAATAGGCAGTGTCTCCCAGATGGCTGTGGGGACAAGGGTTCCTCCTGCAAGGGAAAGCAGAAGCGGCAAAAGGACCCCAGAATTGAGAGACTGGTTTATTCACGTGGATGGGAGTTGGTTGGGATCATTCCAAGAACATCAGGCCCTGATCTCCGGTGGTCTAGGTCTTCTATGGAATAAGCCAGCAGGAAGTAGAGAAGCACAATCATTTGTCAATTGGGATTGTTTTATGCACTGTGCCTCACAGTGCCCAGACATTCCCAAGAGACAGTAGCAACCAAAACTGGAACAGGAGCTGCTCCCCGGGCAACTAAGAAACGGAAGCCTGCTGGCTGGGGGAGGCGTCTTCTCCTACACTCTCAGGGCACAGGGCCTGAGGGTGGGATCCCCACGTGGGTTCTTTCTGGAACATCAGGTGTGCACAGGGACCCAAGGTGCAGGTCCTCACATCTTAGGGCATCTGGTAGCTGGTAGGGTCCTCAAGACACGCCAGTTCCTCATCCACATCACTGGTGCTACTGGCTTACACAGAGCAGCAGGCCACCCAAGCTGGCCATGGGCTTTTAAAATTCCAACCTGTGCTGGTTTCCAGCTTGACAAATATGCTTGGACACATACAGAAGCAAGATGCTGTGCCTGTAAGTACTGAGGATGCTCAATAAGTTACCAAAGGGGTAGGAGAAGCAACATCTCCTGTGGTCAAAATAGAAGAGAAGGAGCACACTGAGTCCTCAACCGGAGGCTCAGCTCGGAAGTCTATAACTTTGACAAAAAAAAAAAAAAAAAACCCAAAAAACAAAAAAACCAGAGTGAACTTATTAACTAGCACTCAATAAATTTAGATTCTGTCAGAACCACTTTATTTTAAAACATGGGATTAATAGGAGGAAAATGATAAAAGCCGCACTCCGTATGGAAGCTTCGAAACCTGCAGTTCTTAATGTTTTCTCACGTAGCCAGTGTGCCAGGACTGCAGGGAGCACCACGCGCCTCCTGCTTGGTGTCATGGGTCCCTCCCCAGAAACAAGGTCATGACGTCTCCAAGACTCAGTTCCTAGTGCATAGCCGCATAAATAAAAGTTCTAGGAAGAATAAATCTTCAGAACCGGCAGGGAAATGAGCATTTCCAGACAATCTTAAACCTGAGAATGATGTTTGAATATTGAGCATGGAGGAGGCCTGCCAGGCACTGTGAACTCACTCTCCAGGATCACACCCTGGGCAGGAGGCCGGCACTCAGGACGCTGCTCTGCCCCTGTCGCTGACCATGTCATTGTCATCATTCTTGTCAACCTGTGGCCACAGATCAACAGCTCCACACAAAGCGCTACCGAATATGTGCCTGTGTGTGCCTATCTGTGTGGGGTGAGTGTGCACGTGTGTGCAGTGCATGTCTGTCTGTGTGTGATGTATGAGTGTGCATGTGTGCCTGTTTGCACGTATGTGCATGTGCCTGTGTGTGCCTATGTGTGAGTGTGCACGTGTACCTATTTGCACATATGTGTGCATGTGCATGTGTGTGCCCATCTATGTGTGATGTGTAAGTGTACACATGTGCCTGGTTGCACATGTGTGTGCATGTGCATGTGTGCACCTATTTGTGTGATGTGTGAGTGTGCACGTGTGACTACACATGTGTGCATGTGCATGCATGTGCCTATCTATGTGTGATGTGTGAGCATGCATGTGTGCCTGTTTGTGTATGTGTGTGCATGTGCACGTGTGTCCGAAGTGATCGTGTCTCCTTTTAGGGCTGTCGTGGCCCGGTCCCCTCTCTGGCTGGGAGTCTTCAGCGGCTCTTGACGTGAGGAAGTTGCTCTGGCCGAGTGGGCGTGTCTGGTGTCCTCGCATGCCATGCCACTGGTGAGGACCAGTAAGGTGCACTGGCACTTCTTGGTTACTGTTTTAACAACTTTGAATCCACAAAGCCAGGTCTTGGAGCAGCGTTTATTCTCTCTCCTTGGCCAAAACGCGAACCAAATGTGAGGAATCCTTTCCCCATGCCTCACGTGCTCTTTGTTTTGATCCTTGGCTGCAGGAAGCCCACCACGCTGGGAGGCTGACACCCGGCACTGGGCTTCACTGCAAGCGCATGATTGAATCTCACAGGCAAAGGGGGCTCTGCCCTCCCGTAGCACTTAGCGCAGACTGGATTTTTCTACCTTTTCAGTATGAGAATAAAACCGACCTCCTTAAAGATTTGTGAAAGCTCAGACTAGATCATGAGATCACCTCAGTAAAGGACCCTGTGTCCTCAGCACATCCATCGGCCTGAGCTGGGGCAGGGGTCATCGTCAGCCTTACCAGCGGTGGTAGAGTAAATCTGGAGTGTGTCGCAAGGCGGCTGTGGGTGACTCCGTGTGTGTGCGTGCGCGTGAGCTTGTGTGTGTGTGTGTGTGTGTGTGTGTCAGAGAGAGAGAGGCTGCTAAGAATGACACCATAGGGCGTAAACTAGGACAGAGGGGCAGGATGGTCCTGCGTAGACACAGGAAAACGCAGAGGCACCAGGCTAGTGACGGACAGCGGTGTGTCACGGATGAGTCGGGAAGTCCTCTGGGTCATTCCTAATCACTCAGGCCCTGAAGTCACCCAGGAGACTCCTGGGTGGTGAGGAAGGTGCTGGTGAGGAAACATCCCACGCACTGCCAAAGCCGCCGCAGCGAAGACCCACAGCCCGCTCCGCTTCTCTCCTGAGGCCCAGCCCTTCCCGGCACCACAGACCCCACTGTCCCATCGCAGGTTCCCAGGCTGGGGCTGGCTGCCCCGCCCTGGCCTCCACTCCTCATGCGATCTGCCTCTCTGCACCCCCACGTCGGCTGGGAGTCCATGCCCTACCGAGACAGTGTCCCGGTCACTGACAGCCTCCAGCCTGCGCGGTGGTATGCCGAGGGCTGCTGTGGCGGCGGCAGCTCCAGGCCGTGCATCCATCATCCTGGAGCCCCAAGGGCCAGGCAGACATGCACTGCTGCAGAGCCCAGAGCCCAGTGCTGTGTTTCTAGTTAGGCGTGCACCTCCAGCATTGGTTCCTCCCCACTTGCTTCAGATGCTGCTGCGAAGCTCAGCCAGGGCAGCGACAGGACTGTGGCTTGTCAGTGACACACCTCGCTGGCTCCTGCCACTGCCTGCTCCTTCCTCTCCTCCAGGCATAGGCTTGGCCAGAGCACCAGGGCCTGAATGATCACCCAACAGCATCCTCGCATGCCATGCCACTGGCCTTCCAGCGGGGCCAACGGACAGAACCTATGGTGCGTCAGAGGCTGGCGCAAGCCGTGTCGGAGAAAGACGGAGCGCTGTGGTGCAGGCCGGGTGGCTGCTTCCAACAGGGCCACCGGGGAGGGCCTCACTCACGAGGAGCGGCCAAGCAGAGCCAAGGTGGCGAGGGAGCCGCGGCTGCCGTCCTCCCGCCGGAGCTACGGAGCGTGACGATCTGCTTTCAGTTCCCAGCTCCACTTGTCAAATTTTATGCTTCAGTTAGAGTCTGCAAAAACTTCTCAGGAAGTTTCCAAAAACTTTTCCTCCTTAGGAAAATGCAACAGCCGCTCCACTGGGAAGTGCCGACGCGGGAAGAGCCCCGCCAGCTGCAAGCCCGATGCCCGCAGCTCATTAGGGGCCCATCTGAAGTGGTAAAGTGCAGCACCCTGTCAGGAACCCAGGGAAAGCTCTGCACGTGGAATGCGAAAACCACCAGGCTCCTAGGAAAGCCGGGCCACGATGCCAGCAGGCCGGTCACTGCGGGGGCCGACAGACCTCTGCGCCTTGGGGTCGCAGCTCACCGCGGGGGATCATCGGCCACCCCTGGTGTGCCGCCTAGTGCGAGCTACAAAGGGAGATGAGGCAGGAGAGGCTTCTGCTCGGACTTGGGGCCCCTGGAGGCCTCGGGCCGGGAGCCACAGACTCAGTCAGCACAGTGACAGCCTTGCACCTGGGCGACAGAGGGGAAGAAGACACAGTGACATCCAGCAGAGGGTCTGCCGCAGGAGGAGGGGGCGCCAGCCTGGGCACCCACAGGCCAGGAGCGCAGCCCACCACACAGCGTCCCCCCGTCCGGTCTGCAGCAACCACCTGGGTTCCACATGGCTTCCAGTGCTTGCTGTGGACTTCACAGGAGTTGTAAAACCCAGGGAAATACTCCGAGAGTGAGGGGACTCGGGAAAGCAAAGAGCAAGAGGGGCAGCGGGAGGGACACCACGGTTGAGGGCGTGGGGCATAGGCATGTCTGTGCACTTAACGAGGCTGATACCTGAGGAGAGGAGGAAAGGCAGGCAAGGCAGGAGGCTGCGGCACCACCAGCCTGAGTATCCAGTGTGGAGCTTCCAGAGGAGGCATCCCATCAGTTACAGGTAAGTTTCCTTGGGTGGATTAAAGTTTTAAAATATTCTAACAGAGGGCACATGAGGGGGAGGCAGGCGCCCATTAATTGCCCAAAATATAGCACATAGTGACTTGGGCATGCGAGACGGGGGAGGGGGGTGGAGAAGTGTGTGAGATACAGTGGAGAAGGCCACGGACTGCTAGCTAGGACTGCTGGGAGGAAAGGGGGAAGAGAGGGAGGGAAGGAGGGGAAGGGGGGAAAAGGGAGGGGGAAGGAAGAAGGGAAGGAGATTAATTAAAAGTATGACTTAGACACTGAGGGCCTAATAAATCTGTCAAGACAGACACAGATAAACATGAAGAAGTGTCAGCAGAGAGCCACGCATTCAGAGGAAGAGGAGGAGGCCACGAAAGCCCCCGACTACCTGGAGACAGAGGCCGGTGCTGAGGGCTGCCACGCGGCAGTGATGAGTGCAGACAGAAAAGGTGAACTTCTGTCCTCAGAGAGCCACATGGGTGGCCCCCTGCTGGAGCATTCCTCAGCAGCGCCACAGAGGGTGCACTCGGGGAGACAAGCCTGACGGGGTTTCCTTTGCTTGAGAAAGCTGATGTGCATGTGTGGGGGTGGGGGGGAGAGAGAGAGACAGAGACAGAGAGGAAGGAGAGGAAGGAGGGACAGAAGGAGAAGTGGAAAGAGGAAGGGAGGAGGGGGAAGAGAGAGAGGGAGTGAGGAAGACAGGGAGAGAGGGAGGGAGGGAGGGAGGGGGAGAAGGAAAATAGTCCCAAGAGGACTATCGAGCACAGGAAATTATAACCACATTAGTAAACCTAAATAAAGTATCGATTACGTGAAACAATCACCATGGGATGTGCTTACATAACGTAAAACAGTAACCAGGCTTCATTTCGGGAGCCAAAAGGCCCCTGGCTGCCATGCAGCCCCTGGAGCAGAGCTCCAGCTGCCCCTTCCCAGCCCCCATCAGCCCCAGGTGGATGGAGCCGGTGGAGAGCGGAGTCCAGGTTCTGCCTCATCCTGGGCCGCAAACCGGTGGCTGCCAGATATGGATCCTGAGGCCTCCTGTGCCTTCTCCACCCACACGGGCCTAGAAGCCACCCCGGCCCCGTCATGCTGCCCCCAGCCTGGCCCATCCGCCGCGGCTGTGCCTCCTAGCTAGGTTCTCCCGGCAGGCACCGCTCCTTCCGGCCACCCCCGCCTGGGGGCCCTGGCTCACTTTTGTCTCCAGCACACAGAGACTGTGACACTGACACAAAGCCGCACTAGTGCAGAGCTGTGACACACACACACACACGTGTGCACATGTAGCGCTATGGACGCGGGCGCGCCTCGCGCCCTCCCCCAGCTGCTGCCCTGGACGGACTTCCGCTCCGTGAGCTGGCCTCTCCCGGGAGGCCATGCACCCGCTGTGTCCTTTGCCTGCCTAGCTCACTGTCCCTGACCAAACAGCTGTGTCCCACGTGGAAGCTTAGCTTCCAATATGCCTAAATTTGGAGTTAGAGCTCTAGGAAGTCCTGAGGGTCAGAGGAAGGGTCCCTTGGGGATGGGTTACTGTCTGGGTGATCTGAGATGGCTCGGGTATCCCCAGGGACCGCTTGGATGGAGGCGTGGCCCCAGGGTGATACTGGTGGGTGCTGGTGAGGCCACAGTGGTCCACCTCGGTTGACCAGGAGTCTGCACCCGGGGTTCTTCTAAAAGGACTGGGCCAGGCCCTGCCATCATCTCCAACCTTCTGGCTTGAGATGCGATCACCACCGTGGCACAGCAGCCACCGCCACTGCCAGCTGCACCGGGGCATCAGCAGGGCCAAGCCCAAGCAGGCACTGTGACCTGCAACTCCACTCTGGCAGCAAAATAAACCACTTCTCTCCCCAAGCAACTGGTGCCAGGTACTTAGCACAGTGAGCAAAAGCTGATGGGCACTATGTCCTCCTGGGCATAGACCCAGTGGCCTCACCCTGTGGCCACACGGGTGCCCAGCACAGGGTGAAGCCAGGCACTGCAGCTCGGGCATTTCCAGCCCCCAGAACATGAGGAAAACGACTGTTTGAAGCCACGGGTCAGAGCTTCTGATGGCACGTGGTTGTGAGCCCTGCGGGCGCACACAGCGCTTGCTTGAGACCCCATTTCCTGGCTTTGCACACGGCCCCCCTGGGGCCCATCCGCCCCTTCTGTGCCCCACAGGGCCTGCGGGGGAGACCTGCACTGCACCAGCTGGGTCTCTTCCCACCCTCCGGGAGTGAGTGCAGCATCACCGTGAGCCTTGGTGGCGTGGGATGCGCAGTGGGTGCTGGTGTGGAACCGGAGCGGGGCGCGGGTCCCGGCTCGGGGACGCAGCCTTGGCTCTCCGCCCCTGCATCACTGTTCTTCTTGCTTCTTGACTGTTCTGTCATCCAAGATTAATATTTATCCAAAAAATTATTTTCAAATAAGATAAAAACCAATATTCCAAGCATAAGCCTTCCGACTCATGCAGGAAATTCTGTATATTTTCAAAGCCATTCATCAAATCCACTCTGACTAGAGATGTGGGAGAGCGAACCACCCTGTCAGAGGTCTGCTCTGGCTTGCTTGTCCTCCTGCACATCCTGTGCACCCATCAGAGGTCACCTGGAGCCTCTCAGGGTCACTGCACCTGAGTGAAGGTGGGGGGCCCAGGAAGTCTAGGAGGCTGGCTCTGCCCTCAGGCCACCCTCCGCAGGAACAGCCAGCTAGCCTGGCTTTGGCTCCTCCAAGGGGTTCAACACCCTGCTTCCAAGGTTTGGAAGAGGGCTTCTTCGCCTTCCTCCCTGGCCACATGGAAGTCTTGGTCTTCAGTTTTCAGTGGCTGTCCACGGCTCCTGCACCAGGATCCAGCTGCCTTAAACCTCTGTTGCCTCAGAGCGCAGTGTCCATGAGGCACACAACCTGCACCCCAAGCGGCCTTCCTGGGGCCCAAACACAAGGAAACAATTAGCTGCGCATTTTCTCCCTGGCGGAGAAATGGAGGTGGGGCCACGGGCTCTGCAGGTGGCTGCGCAGCCCCATGGGAGCCGAGCACCTGTTTCCATAGGCAGTGTCACCTGCCAGCCCCTTACCCTCGGGGGGACTCAATTAGTGTGGGCAGCTGTGGCAAGAGCACAGCAACTGATGACCACTCGCACTGTCCCTGGCCGGTGGGAGGTGTGGCAGTGCCGCAACCAGGGGCGGGTGGCGAGGACGTACAGAGGTCAGGGTAAAGGTAAGGGCGAGTGGGCACCCTGATGAGGGCACTGTCAGGAGAGACGGAGGGTGACCGAAAAGCGGCTCTGCGCAGGAAGGAAGGCCCATAGGAGTGGCCGCTCGGAACCCAAGGACGGGGAGGCGGGGCCAGCAGGCCAGGAGCACACCTGCCACAGCACCCTGGGGCTGAGGTGCAGGTCACCTGCCAGGCCAGGGCCCCCAGCGGTGCAGCGTCCCGCACTTTCGGCAGGGAATGCTGCACAAGCTTCCTCACAGCCGCTCCGCCGCAGAGCGCCCTGAGGAGGAAGACCGTGGGCTGCGGTGGCCTGGCCCAGGCCCTGCGGCTCCAGGGACTTCAGGGCCACTGTCCCAACACAAAGACAAGTCATCTGTGGTGTGTGTACCTCTACAAACAGGCCCTGGTCTGGGGCAGAAATGACTCGCTGCCCCCTGTCATCCTGTGTCCTTCATGGAGACTGCAGTCTCAGAGTAGATGCCAATGCCAGCGCCCGCCTCTGGTTCTGCCCCAAAAGGCCACGTGCAGGAGGCGACCTCATCTGGCCAGGCTGGGGTAGAAGCCACCCAGCGGTGGCGGCGCTGGGCACCTAGGCGCAGGCTCCAAGGCAGCGGCGCTGAGCTGCCACTCCGCGCCCAAGCTCCGCCCCTTCCTCTTCCGGTCTGGGGCGACCATGCAGGTCTGGATCCTGATCCTCAGATCCTGAACGGCTCTTCTTCCTCTCTCATCGGGGTAAATGTGAGTGAGCCCCGAGACCGGCCTGAAGCCCTCAGGACCCTAAGGAAACCTGGGCCCTGCCTCTTCCCAGAAGCCCAGTCAGCCCCGCAGCTGTGTCCCACCATTTCCAAAGCCTCTCCTCTGTCCCCCTCCGCGATGGACCCCAGCTCAGGGCCCCGTTCCACAAAGCTCTCGACACCTGTGACACAGTGAGCTGGGGCAGAGAGGGGAGAAGGAGGGGGCTGTAGGGCAGAACACAGACGCAGGGCCTGAGTGGCTGGGCTCTGTCCAGCACTCCCTAGAGGCTGGAGGTACAGACCGGGCGTCAGCCGGGCTGGGCCTGGCGAGGTCCACTTCCAGGCTCGTGGACAGCACCTTCCCGCTGTTGCCTCACGTGGGCCTGCTTCCCTGGCCTCCTCTAGCAAAGCTCCACCTCAGGAGGGAGTCTCTCAGGTCCAGCAGCCCCCAGCCCCTGGTTCTGTGACCCCTCCATCCAGTCACGTGCCTGCCCATAGCCCCTGGGTTGCCAATACTGGCTCCTGTCCTTCTCTAGGAGGTCACCTCAAGTACAGTTCTCCCCCAAACCTCGCATTTCTGTCTCCTGTTCCCTAATGTGATGAGAACCCAAACTGGGCACTCAGGGTCCAGGACCGTTTCCAGGGCTTAGGCCTACGTGACCAGTGCAGGCCTGAGCTGGGAGTGCGAAGGGGCCACACGCTCCACACAGCCCCCTGGTGGACATGGGGAACCTGATGGCCCCAGAGGAGCAAGGCCAGGTGGGCAACCACAGGGGCCAGGTGTGAATCCTGGTGCCAGCCCCTGGCACTCCTGTCTTGAAGAGACCCCGTCATGAGGGTGCTCACACCACACACAGAGGCTACAGGGCATGCGGAGGTGGCCACAGCAGCAGTGTCTCCTCTGGATGTGTGAGACTGCCTGGGAAATTCCCGCAGTGACACCACCCAGTGACCCAGGGGAAGCTCGGTGTTGAGGCACATGGTGAGCCCTGCTGGGGCACGGGCTATGAGGACCTGAACACCGGCCGTCCTCACTCCAACTTCCTGCCTGTCATTAACGTTTCACTTCACAGAGGCAGACACCAGGACTAAGGGCGGGGGTGGTGGTGGCCTGCAGGGCTGCAGGGGCTGCAGGGCACTGCTGGAGCCTGTCTGCTGTCCAAACTGGAAGTGCTCAGTCCCCCTCCCAGCCCCATGCTGGCTCCCCCTCCCTTGCCACCACCCCACCTGTCCCCAGCCCCACATGTCTGGCAGCCCTCAGGATGCACCCGTCCACCAGTCAGCAAAGCAAGCTGGGAAATGTCTGTTCATTCGCAGCTCAGGAAGTCCCAGCAAAGAGGTTGATCTTTCGATCCCGAGACAGAGGGTAGTGATTCTGAATCCATCTGAGGCACAGCTGTGGATCATAGCCCTTCCTGCCTGCCTCCCAAGGGGCCATCCATCACCTACGACCATTGATGCCCCTGTTCTGCTGTGGCACTGAGAGAGAGGTGGCCTCGGTGCCCAGCGGCTTTGGGGGACAGCATCCTCGGTCTAAGTTGGTGCCTGTTGCCCATGAGGATTCCTCTGCCTTGGTGACTGCAAAGTCCCAAGGCGGGTGGTGGTGCCCACTCTGAATCACGCAAGCATAGCCAGCAGTGTAGTCTTGGGAATGGACCCGGCATCTTCTGAAGAGGCTGCTCTGCCCCTGCCCCAGGCACAGGCACTGCCCTCTGCTGCTGCACTGGCTGTGTGACCCGCAGCAGGAAGCAGTTCCAATGGTCACCTCAGAGCATCTGCTCTAGATCCTGGCAGCCAAGACGAGAGGGGCAGCAGAGTGGGCGGCTGCAGCTGTGCTGCTGGTCTGCAGCGATGTCCAGCTCCGTCTGCTCTGCAGGAGGTTCCTGGAGCTGAGGCTCTGGACTCCGGGGAGGGAATCATTCTGTGGCCCCTCCTCTCCCTGCTGTGATGTCTGATACATTGCTTAAACTTGAGAAGTCAACTAATGAACTCCACAGTTCTACAACCTAGGGTGAAAAGGACGCGCCCTCACCTCCACCTTGTTGTTCATTGCATCATCTTGAGAATTGTAGAAGCTAATTAAGCAATGGGCAGGGAGCCAGAGTCCCTCTTTTGTAAACTTCCTCATCTTGTGCAAGAGGAGGGCATCCGGAAAATGTGAGTGCCGCACCCACCCCAGGAGGCTGTAGCCTGCTTATAGTAGAAGGGGAAAGAGGCGTGTTCCTGCCTTGGGCTCCTCTGCTTCTGGGGCCTTCTGCCACCTTGAACCATTGCCCCTGTGCCACATGCCACCAGCCCTGGAGCCAGCTGACTGGGGACTGGAACCTCCACAAACTGCAAGCTACATAAACCTTTCCTCCCTTAATTTGGGGCACTGGGTGTTTTGGCCAACAATGAAAGGAAAGTAACCAAGACATCTCCCTTCCATCCATCCATAACCAGGATGTAAGCAGGGCCTTGGCGCCGGGCATGGAGCATCTTTGTGGGGCTGGTGACGTGACATGCCCTCCACCACTGTGGTGACACCCACAGTGGGTGCTGGCCCTGACCCCTGAGGTGCTCCTGGAGAGGAGGACAGCCTGGGCCACCTGCCCTAGGAGTCCCTCAGGGCTGCACTGATGGCCCCGGGAAGGCCCGCCTCTCATGGGTCCAGCCCACCCAGGAGCTCCCCTTGGGAAGGCTGCACCCTGCAGCCCCTCCATTCCTCAACCTAGAAAGAACTGAGAAGCAGCTGTCCTCCAGACAGAGGGCCTGGGGGCTGGGCTCCAGGATTGAAGACAAAGATGGAGGACTCAGGTGCCAGACCCCAGCACTGACCATAAGGGCAGAGGACCTAGGGGTTGGGCTCTGGCCTGGCAGAAGGGTAGTGAATCAGGTACCAGGTTCTGGCATGGACCATGTGGTGGGCGACCTGAGTGCTGGCCGTGGCTGTGGTACTGAGCCCACAGGGCTCTGGGCGAGCTCTGAGGGCAGGAGAGGACAGGGATACAAGAAGCTGCCTGCCATGTGACCCTGTGGACCCCTTCAGTGGCCCTGGCTGCCTTCCATGTTCCGTGAGGTGCTGGCTCGTCCATATCCGAAGAGACTGGATGATGCCCAGGTGCAGTCAAGCCTCCCGTTAGCCCCTCCACGCCACCCAGAGCCCAGAGTTCACACTCACACCACTGCAAGGCCTGGGCTGGCCGGCCTTCCCCAAGGCCCAGCAGGGCCGAGAGCTCTGCTCAGGGGCCCTGTCCACAGCAGGGGCCTCAGGACACAAGGGAAGCAGTGGAAACCTACTCCAGCCCTCTTTTGGAGACCAGTGAGGCCCAAGAGCTGGGCTGGGGTTTTAAGGCTTTTGTTTTTCTTTTAAAGTGTAAGTTTGAAGAAATGAACATTTGATTTTTTGCATATGTGGGCTTATTTTTTATTTAATTCTTTTTCCTGGGATCACAGTGTGTTTGAATTCATATTTCAGGAGATAAAAGCCTAGCATTTTTCAACTACTTTATGCATTTTTGCTAATTTTCTTTTAAAAAATATTTTCTGCTGGCATCCTGAAGGGTGCAATTTCATGAGTCAGGGGAATAAATAACAGATAAAAATAAATGTGGTTCTCAGCAAAGGTAAGTGTGACTTCCCATGGGGGCAGAAGCACAAGTGTGCAGAGAGGGACACAGCCTCACGGACGGACCATGCATGGGATGTGTGGCACCCCGGAAAGAGGGGTGCAGGCCACACAGGCATTCAGCACCCTGTGCACACTGGACCCGGAGGCAGAAAAGGAGCTTAGGGGTGGGCCCGGAGGCAGAAAAGGAGCTTAGGGGTGGGCCCGCACCCACCCCCGCCCCCGCCCTGCAGGACGCTGGGTGGATGTGGACGGCAGTGGCAGTGGCCTCATAACTGTGCTCATGGGAATGCGAGCACTCGCTCTGCGAGTGCTAGGCCAGGCTGTAAACATCCGGAGTGTGTGGCCTCATTCTGGTGGCCCCATCCACTCTTCTTTGTCCCTCCTGCTTTATAGCAGCATGATTGACCAAACTGTTTGTATTTAGAATGTATAATGTGAGGTTCTGATCTACGTGTGCAGTGTATCACCCTCAAGCCAGTTAATGTATCCATCTCCTCGGATGCTACTGTGTATGTGCATGTGTGTGTGCGTGTGCACGCATGTGCTCTATTGTGATGGGAACATCACCATCTCCATTAGCAAATCTCACCAGAGACCCTGCAAATATACAGTGGGACCCCGCTTTCCACTGCACCCCAAAACTTGCTCAGCCTGCACCCCTGCAGCTCTCCACGCCCACTCACAGTTCCTGTCTTGGAGGGGTTAGCTTGTGATGGACACAGCCTGGGCTCCTCCCCACGGTGTCTGGGGAGTCAGGGAGACTCACACCCAAGGGCTTTCCTATAAAGCAGGGAGGGGGTCACAGGAGCCAGTGTGATGTGATCATCTGCTGGCCCCTGCTGCCAGAATCCTTGAATTGTGAAGCACACCAGCAGGTTCTAGGCCCCTGTGACTTGGGTGGTGGCTGGCACCTCCAGGAGGCGACCTGTCTGAGGAAGAGCGGGGTTGCCAGGTGACCCTGCACCAAGGGCCCAGCTCAGGAACAGCCCCGGGGCACCAGGACCACACCCAAGCCCAGGCCATCTGGGATCAGAAGTAGGACCAGCACCACCCCTTCTGTAAGGGAGGCCTCATTTCAGAGCTGCCTTTAGGGCCAAGAAGTGAATCACGGGAGAGCAACTCTAGGTCCTAGACAAGCCGTGCCATGGCAGAGTGGTGCCAGCCTCTGTCCACACATGGTCCGGCACACACTGCCTTCAGCTGGGAGCCGGGGGGGTGCTCCTGGCAGACGGGGACACTGCCTAACCTCACAGTGCTGAGGTCACGGGTAGGGGGAGGATAAGGACGCCTGGTCCTTGCCCCTATCGCACTCTGCTTGCTCTATGAGCATGCACAGCCCCGGTCCTGGGTCGCTGTCCAGGGTGCTGACATCACGGTTGCTGCAGGCAGAGCTGCCTCTGCCTGCCTCCCGCTGCAGAGCAGCACCTGAGTGTGGCTCCAGGTGGTGCTACCAGGCTGAGGGCAGGGGGAGGGACAGGGCCACCTCCCGGAGCAGGCGGAGGCTCTGGACCTGCCCTAGGGTGTCCTCCCTGCCAGACGCCAGGGACTGGGCCGGGGAACTCGGGCGCTCGCACACCGCCTTTCGGCTGGTGCGCATCTGTCCTGGGCTTGGCTGTGGATCCTGCATCTGATGTCCCTCTGCAGTCAGGGCGGGTTTGGGCCCCTGAGCCCTGTCCGGGGCACATGTGGGGCAATGCGCAGAAACCCTGCTGCTGAGTGACTGGGCATCTGGGACTTTCTGAAACGTGGGCTAAGCCCTGTCCTGGGCTGCACAGGGAGCCACAGCTATTGTTAGTAGTTTAATCTCCCTCACACGTCCCCGTGGGCTGGGGTGTCCGAGGATGGAAGAGGCTGTCCTGGGCTATAGCTCTGCCATTAGCTGCTGAGCCCTGGTTTCTACGAGCTACAGGTGATCTGTGGGCCTCCCCGCTTGGATGTGGGAACACGAGGCTTCGGCACACTGTGCAGGCATAAAGACCTTGAAATGCAGTGGGGGCGGCAGGCAGGGGTCTCCCCAGGCTGTCTGGGGACGTGGGTGTGGGCACGGGGAGGAGCACAGGTCCCTGCGGGCCCCTCATCAGAGACACCCACGCCTGCCAGCCCCGCTGTGCCTGAGACAAAGTGCTGGAAATAGAGCAGCCAAATAAGGAAGTGTGGCCTCTCCTTCAGCTGCCTGAGCTGGGTCACAGCACGGCGGAGGCCCTGCCTTCAGGGATGGGGACCTGGGCCACCACACCCCATGCAGGAGCTGAGGATAGGGGGCTCCAGGGCCGGGGATGGGACCTGGGGATGCAGCTTGGAGGCCCCTAATCAGCACAGACCCAGTCCCCATCCCCTAGCGCTGTGGGGTCAGGTCTGCGGGCCACAGGATGCAGCAGGAAGCGGGCAGTGCCAAGGCAGAGCTGTGCTGTGGACTTGGGGACCTTCAGGAAGCTTCCTGCAGTGCATGCTTGGAACTCGAGGACAAGACTTCATGAACAGGGTCAGCAGACAGGGCCTGGGGACAGGGACACGGCTCAGGACAGCCATGGCGCTGGTGTCTCCACTCCAGGCAGGCGGTGCCCATGGCATGCCATGTCTGCACCCAGCTCACTTTCTGAGGGGGCACTGCTTCCCAAGGGGACCTCTGGCCCCAGAGACAGGCAGGCACCATGCTCCCCATGGCCAGATGGTGACACTCTGCAGACACTCCGGCAGGCATGACCCCCACGGCCCAATGCTCGGGCTCCCCGTGTGTGTCTTGTTGCAACTCAGGGAGCCTCACTGTGCCGACAGAGCACGGGAGCCCAGAACCTGGCACAGGGAGTGCCCAGGAAAGCCACAGGATCACAACTGCCCGTGAAGGGACAGAGCAGGACAGGCCCACGGCTGACCCGGCACTTAGGACTGGCCCATGGGCTGGATCTGAGTCCCCCAAGGGTATGGGAGGTGGAGAAGACATTCTCCTAGACACAGTGTCCCTGGCCTTGTGGCCTCTGTGCTCAAGCCCCTGGAGGCCAGGTGGGCCCAGTTGGCCCCTGCTGGAGGAAGGCAGCCGTGTTCCTCCCAGGCTCAGCTCTGGAACCCTCACATGTGGGTGTCCACAGCCACAGCTGCATGCTACAAGAGCGCAGATTCAGTGGAAGCCGCTGCCGGTGCCACCCAACAGAGAGGTAGGCTCATGGAGATGCTGTGCCGTGTCCCCACACCTTATTCACAGGACCTGACCCCAGGTGACTCCTAGGTCTTCCTCAAAGTCAAGATGACCATGAAAGGGCAGTGTTTTGAATCCATTCAGGACAACAGGGCGGCAAGCATGGACTGTAAAGACCCTCAGGAAAGAGGAGTCCAGAGCTGCTGCAGAAAGCTGTGGGGTGGGGGCGGGGAGTGGGGGTGGGAACGGGAGTGGGGGCAGGGGCAGGGATGGGGTGGGACATACGTGTTAGAAGCGCAAGAGAAGATCTGAGGAGGATTCATGGCCCGGGACTGCTACCACTGGTCAGGCCACCTAGCCTTTCACCGAGTGCTCTGTTCCACCTGGCCCCGAGGTCTGCAGTCCCAGCCTCTCCTCCTTAGGGCAGTCCTCACCCTGGGCCACAGCCTCAGCCACCCCAGGAGCCACCATGTGATGGTAGCCAGAGGGGCCCCGGGGACTGGATGATGGGTTCATTCAGAGGGGGAGGACTTCCTCACCTGGGGCAGCACTGTGCCAGCAGCCAGCTGTGGGCAGAGCACACACAGCTGCGGCCTGCACCCTCTAGGGTGCTCACAGGGGAGGTGAGTTGCTTCTGCCTCTGCATCCCCCAACCCCTCAAGACAGAAGCTGGTTATAAACACCTGTGGTTTGTAGCAGGAGGTCCAGCTCAGGAGCAGCAGGACGCCATGTGTGCCAGCCTCCTTCTCAGGCACCTCTGGCTGTCTGTGCCCCCACCCTCAGGATGCCCCATCCTGCCCCAGGGGCCCGGCCTCATTCCCAGAACTCTTCACGTGTCACAGGTGTGGGGCTCCTACAGGACTCAGAGCTGGCTGTGTGGGGCTCTGTTGGCTTCTCTGCTTTTGGGCCATGCAGCCCTGAGGAGTCACCCTGAAGGAGGCCCTGCCGTGGCTTCCCATGAACCACACTCAGGACAGACAGTGCATGCCTGTGC
This sequence comes from Capromys pilorides, assembly GCA_004027915.1. Classification (NCBI taxonomy): domain Eukaryota; kingdom Metazoa; phylum Chordata; class Mammalia; order Rodentia; family Capromyidae; genus Capromys; species Capromys pilorides. The sequence continues at coordinate 4,831 of PVKN010005319.1, read as the reverse complement.
AGAGGCACCCAGGAGGCTGTTTGGGACTATGGCAGCCTTTGGAAGGGCCTGGTGCCAGTCTGAGTGTCCTGGTCATCAGGCACCATGGCCTTTGGTGGCCTTGGCTCATTGTGGACACACAGGCCGCATGCAGCTCCCAGGGAGGTGCCTCCTCTGGCTGCCTCCATCACGACCACCTGGGTTAGGGTTGTGAGCACAGTCAGCTGCACACAGCGCCACTCATGGGCACATGGTCTCGGCTCTGCCACCTCTGGCTTCTGGCTCCCAGGCTGGCCCTTCCCCCTCTCTGGGCTGCGGTTCTGCTCCATCCGGTCTGGTGCTCTTTTCCCCAGACCCTTCCCCTACTCTCTTTCTGCCACCCCCACCCCTGGGGAGTAGTGTCTTTGCTTCCCCACACATGCCATGATGCTCCTGCCTTGGAGACCACTGACCTTGGATAGGATGAATCTTCTTAAAGCTTGAGTCAAGCAAGGCTCCATTAGGTTGCAGGTGTCAGGTGTTGAGTCCCAGGGGTGGGAAGGCTAAAGGGTTCTATCACATAGTGGGACAGGAAATGGGGACTTGGTCAGGGATGACGAAAATCACTGATGGTAGTGGCACTGGTGATGATGGAGGCAGTGGTGATGGAGGTGGTGGTGATGGTGGTGGTAGTGGAGATGGATGGTGATGATGGTGGTGAGGGTGGTGGTGGTGATGGTGGTGGTGGAGGTGGTGGTGATGGTGGTGATGATGATGGTGAGGGTGATGGTGAGGGTGAGGGTGATGGTGATGGATGATGGTGATGGATGGTGAGGGTGGTGATAGTAATGGTGATGATGGTGGTGATGGTGGTGGTGATGGTGGTGGTAGAGGTGGGTGATGGTGGTGATGATGATGGTGAGGGTGATGGTGATGGATGGTAGTGGTGGTGATGGTGGTGATGGTGGTGGTGGTGATGGTGGTGGTGGTGGTGGTGATGGTGATGATGGTGACGGTGATGGTGATGGTGACAGTGGTGGTCGTAGTGGTGATGATGATGAAACAGAAATCATGCCTCAGAGCCTTTCCATAATCTGGGCTCACTCAAGGTGATTCTGAGTCTTTGTTAAATGAGGGATGGGGACCAGGACAGCCGCCCTCAGTGACCCCTGAGTCCCGATCAATAGAGAGGAGGGATTAGAAGGATCCAACACATACTGAGGGGGCTCCCCCTGGGAGGAGGGTGGGGCTTTGGCAGGGTCCCCCTAACACCAGCAGAGGTCCGCTTACAGCAGGTCAGGCCCATCAGGCCCAGCTCATGTCATCAGCGTGCTGTTTTCCAGCTCACCCGGGTGCAGGAAGGGGCTCGCATCCTCTTCCGGGGGGCTGGAATCCAGTGGCAGGCAGGCAGGCACCACAGCTTCTGCATCCAACACCCTCTGACGGCACTGAGGCCGACTGTGTCCTGGCTGTTGTGAACAGCACCGTGGTGGACACGGGCCTGCAGGTGGCTCGTCAATGTGTGGTCTCTTTCCACTGGACGAGTGCCCTGGAGAGTGAGAGCTACACAGTGTCCTCTGGGCCCTCCCCAAAGTAACTTCACCCAATGGTGGGCCCTTGACAGCATCCAGAGGCCCCTGGGGTGCTGACCCCAGAAGGCAGTCCACCCTGTGCTAGCCAGCACTGCTGCTGCGGGGCACGGAGTGTGTACAGCCCACCCACCCCAGGACCCTTTGTGCTTTTGATCCTGCTCTGCTCTTCTAATCAGTACCCTAGCCCATCCCAGGAACCAGTGGCATGATGGTGCTTGAGCCCCAAGTCTTCCACTGCCTGCTCAGCAACCCTAGCAAGCCAGTCCCTCACCAGACTGGGTGTGTCCGAGCTGTTCTTCAGGCTGTCGGAGGCAGACCTCTCCCTGCCTTTCCCCATGGCACTGACCCGGCACCCTGCTGTTGCAAAGAAGCCCAAAGCCAGAGGGAAAGTTCTGCTGCCCTGCTGCCCCGTGGGGTGACCGCAGCTAAGAACAATGCACCCGGTATGTCACCAAAGCTACAGAAGGGGCCGCCAAATGTTCCCACCACCCATAAGTGTCTGGGCAGGTGGGCTTGCCAAGCACCCCACCTCCTCCTTGCCCAGTGTGAGCATTGGCTGAGATATTCCGCTGCCCCCCACATTCAGTTATTTCCTGTGAATCGAAACTGAAGTAAAAGCCAAACGGTTCTAATCTCCCGCACTCGGGCACCAGCTTCGGCACTCCTGCGTCCAGGGCATCTTCCAAAGACCTCCCACGTGCATGCAAGCACACGCGCTGCCCCAGGCCCTCTCTTGTCTGTCACAAGGGTGCTGCCTGCCACACACACTGTGTCACTCTTTCCACTCCACCCAGGGCTCAGGGGAGAGATCTTTTCCTTCCCCATAAATACAGGAAAAACTTAGTGACGTCATAGCCCTGCACTCTGGGACCACAGTGTGTCCAGCCAGCACCCGCCAGCCCCACCCGGCCCCTGTTCTCAGACGCTTGTTCCTGCCCTGTTGCTGCTGCTGCTGGCACAACCCAGGCTCCCCTGGGCATCACCAATCAGAATCCCTTGGCACCTCCCAGAGATTTCACAATCAAGTCTCAGCATCAAAACGCCTGAGTCAAAGGTCAGCACCTTCATAATTCCCCAAACATCGCCAAACTGTGATCAAAGTGGTTGGGAATTTTCACCATCTCTGGAATTTATAAGAGTAACCAGATTGCCAACCCCGCTGCCAGCTCCAGTGCCAGCTGTCCTTCTTCAGGGGTCTGGCTCTTTAGCTGACCAATCTGACTACCTCAGACAATACCTTATTGTAGTTTCAGCATTCATGGGGTTCTTCCAAGGTCTCAGAGGCTTTTCATTGTTTTAACTGGCATTCTTACTTCCTTTCTTGGTGGAATTCTCATTTGAATCTTTTATTACCTTTTATTGAGTAGTTAATATTTCAGTGTTGGTTTCTTTAAAAAGTCTCAGCCTACAATTACTTCTAAAATCTCCTTGCTTTCTTAAAATTAAAATCACTTGCAGCAGCTTGCCCAGTCACAACAGGCAGCGGGGTGGCCGGGAGGCTTCCAGGGCTGCTGGGGCCCCGAGGGGACAGACTCTGAGGGGAGCAGAGCACAGGCGCAGGGAGGTGGCCTTCGGGGATGGGCCTCTTCCCAGGCACTACTGTGTCCCCACCATGGGCCCCTCAAGGGGCCACCCCTCAAGGTGAAGAGACTGGCAGGCCAGGAGCAGGGAGGGAGGCCAGCGGCCACCGCTGCACTGCCACGAGGCCTTTTCTTACTTTTCTCTTTATCAACCCAGTGAGATTCGTGGCCATGCACGTGGTGGGTTTCCAGTATTAATTCCAACCCTTTCACAGGGTCACCCTGCCACTGCCACAGGCTTACTGGATTTCCCACGTCCTCCCTGTTCTGAAGAGAGGCCTGCCCAACGCACATGGCATCCACACGTGTAGCTTGCGTGCGTCGGGATGGTTCGGTCTTCCTGCGGCCTCCTCCGAACTGTCTGGATTAGTGCAGGGCCATGGCACCCCTGCACATCGGGGGTGGGCTTCTGCTTCTGGCATTGTCACCCCCACGCAGAGGTCACGGCTGCACTGCATGCAGCCTCCTCAGTCCAGGGTGGAGTCTTCGTTGAGGGTTTCTGCTCCTTCGGTCACATGTGTGTCTGGGTCCAGGTCTACAGCATCACAAATAAGGCGGCCATAAAATTTTGGTTGTCCGTTTTTGTCACTGTGGCTGTGTGGGACCCCAGAAGTACAAGTGGTTTCTGGCCCCAGGCTATGGATGTGTTTTGTTTTAACAAGGTGCAGTGACACAATTTCCACTACTGCAGTATTTAGAAAAAGCAAGGCTCACATAAATCCCAATTTTTTTTTTTTTAAAGCAGTGCATCTTTTTTAGCAGGAAATAAGAATTATGCTTCTGAGTTTCAGTCGCCGGCTGCTGCTCAGGTTCCCTGTCTGTCCACGTGTGGATGGGCTTTCAGTCTGCACCCCATGGAACTCTCATCTGCCTCTTTTGCCTAGCAGGGTTGTTTTCGGCTATTGACTGTTGGGAAGAACTTTCCATATTTTCAGCTCCAGCTGTTTACAGCTAAGTCCATCTCTGAGTTGCACTTGCCATCTTTATGATGGCTTTTAATGAAAAGGTCTTTCATGTTTTGTGTTTTATCAGTTTTTATACTTAAACAAATTTAATTTTTCTGTTTTTGATTCAGGGTCAGGCTAAGCAACTCGGACTCCCAGTCATCCTCCTGTCTCAGCCTCCCCAGCCTCCTCCTGTCTCAGTGTCCCCAGCACGTCATAGGCACGTACCACTGTACCCAGGTCCTGGGCCAGCAAGGCATGCAGTACCGTGGATTGAACTCAGGATCTTGCGCTTGCAAGGCATGCGCTTATGCTACTGAGCTATCTCCCCAGCCCAGTTTGGCGCTTCATTTGTTTATTTAAACCCTCCCTCCTGAACATCCTCTGCTATTGTCTTCTGAAATGTTCAGTGTCTCATTTCCATCCCAGGGCTGTGAGCACCATGTGCTTGGATCCAGTGCCCACACCCACCCCTTGCCATCCTGAGAGCTGGCACCAGGCAGCCCACACAGCCCCCTACCCTGGGTGTGCGGACCCTCGAGGCCGCAGGCCCAGTGCCTGAGCAGCCAGAGCCCCCAAGGACACCTGCCGCCACCTTACTCACGAGGGGTCAAGCGGTACACAGAGTCCGTGCTCTCTCGGCCGCCTGATACGGAGGACTTAATCGTTTAGCTTACATTTTAAAAACTTGCTTATTTAGTACTTAATCAATCTGGGCGTGGTGTGTTTCAGTGCTGATTTGACACCAGGTTTTTTC
>PVKN010005318.1:0-31088 GCA_004027915.1 Capromys pilorides | reverse complement strand
GAACAGGGAAACAGCCAGCTCCCAAGAAAGCAGAAGTAGGAGCTCCGACAGTGACCCCGCCCGCATGGAACTGCAGACTCCTGTCCAGCTTTGTGTGGCTGTGGGGACCCTCTGTGGACAGAATGTCCCCCGGCTGGGGGCTGCCTTGGGCTCTGCTGCTTCTGTGGCTCCCAGGTGAGGGGCTGTTCCCTGGGGTGGGTCTGCAGGTGGTGTCACAGGAAGCACTGTCATCCATCCAGAGCAGATGGCAGAGTGGCTGTGTTCCCATGGCGCCAGGCTGACCTCAGGACCACACCCTGGGAAGAGGCACGGGGGCTCCCTCCCCGCACCTGCCTGACTCCACACCAGCCACAGCGTGCGTGGGGTAGAGGGTGGCTGTGCAGGAGGGGCACTGAGGGAAGTTTTTGGAGGAATTACAGCAGGACGGGATGCAAGAGGCGTGGATGTACCATGGTGGGCCAGAGTAGCTGCCCTGAGCACTCCTGAGCGCTGAGTTTGGGGGAGGCGTCTCCTGGTTTATGAGTTTGGGGATTAGAGGAAGGGTGCAGAAGATCTCCATTTCAAGGCCATAGGGGTTTAGCCAAGGCAGTTTGACAAAAGGGGAGCTACAAGAACCTTGCCTGGAGGACTGGGGTCAAAGGAGGGGAGAAAGGGACAAAGGCCGAAGGAAGAAAGGACAGCTGGGGAGAGGGAAGAGAAGCTGCCGCATTTACCTGGATTGCGTCGGCATCCATGGCAGCCTAGGGTCTGCAGTCTCCTGAGATATTTTATCTTATATTGCTTTCCCTATTTATTGGCCACATGTACTTCTTCATCTGAGAAGTGTCTAGTATCTATTCATTTTACATGCCTTTTTTTTTTTTTTTTTTTTTCAGGACTAGGGATTGAACTCAGGTCCTTGCGTTTGGCAGGCAAGCTCTTATTCTACTGAGCTATCTCCCCTGCCCTCACATGCCCATTTTTTAAATGTTATCTTTTGTTTTTAGAAGGTTCTGCATTTTTTGATTTCTTTGTATATTCTAGATATTAGTCCTCTGTCCCAGGGGTAGCTGATAAAAACTTTTCCTCACTTTATAGATCATCTCTTTATTCCATTGGTTGTTTCTTTTGCTATGCAGAAGATTTTTAATTTGATATGGTTCTATTTGTTCACTCCCGAGGTTATTTCTTTTGTAACAGAGGTTCTGTTGAAGACAGAACTTCTGTCTCTTGAAGACACACTTCAAGAGTCCTGACTATTTTAACATCCAGCAGCTTTCGTGTTCCTCTTTTTATATTTAGCTCTTTGATCCATTTTGATTTTATTTTGGTACAAAATGAGAGACATCCATCTAGATAGAATATTCTACAGGCACATATCCAGTTTTCCTAGCACCATCCACTAAAAAAGGTTATCATATATGTCATACATATATGACATGTATTTCAAGCAAGGTTTTAGTATTACACGTACCTATCCTCAGTGTAGTTGCTTAGTTCATGGAGGTTATCCAGTGCTTAGTTTTGGCCTCTTTGTGAAAGATCAAATAGCCAAACGTGCAGGTTGGTTCTGCAGCCTCTACTCTGTTCCATTGATTACTGTGTCTTTTTTCATGCTAGGACCATGGTATTTTTTATCATTGTGGTTTTATAATATAACTCAAAATCTGGGATTGTATTGTCTCCTGATTTGCTTCTGTTGCCCAGGTTTCCTTTTGCTATTCTACTTGCAATGACTTTTACGATTATTTTCTCTAGATAAGTTTGGAATACTTTTGGTATTTTTATTGGGGTTATATTAAATCTATAAGTTTTGGAAGTTTGTCCATGTTGATAATATTGGTTCTGCCTATGCAGGAATAGGGGTATTTTTCTATTTTCTGATGTCCTCTTTCATTTCCTTTTTCAGAACACTGTCATTTTTCTTCTAGGGGACTTTTACTTCTTGTAAATTAACCTAGAGGTTAAGTCTTAGGTGTATCATCTTTCTTGATGATATTGTGAATAGTATTACTCAATTATTATAAACTGATCAGGCCCCCTAAAATGAGTTTACAGCAAGGGCTTAAATCAGAAGAGACAAGTAATATGGTTTGCTAGGAATCCAGGAAGGCCAGAACTCTCTAAAAGTCAAGACAATGAGCTTGCTGGGTCATGGTATTGATGGGATTTCCACACATTAGGAGTTTGGGAAGTGGAGGGTATGAAACCCCACATATAAGTTAGAACAAAGGCAGTGAATTTTTCAAATTAAGAGAACTGTTTACTCTCTAAGGTTGGAAGTTTTACTGCCTGGGAATAGGGAGAGTCAGCAGCCTGCAGATGCAGCTTGACCCTGTCTTCAGAGGCTGTGAACAGGAGCTTTTCCAGGACACCCAGAGAGCTGCGTGTTCAGCAGCTTAACCCTTACACGGCCTGGTCTCTGACACTTAATTTCTTTTATGGTGAGTTTATTAATTTTTTTTTCTTGTCTCTTGTTTTCTTTTATTACCTATTTTTTTTTTTTTTTTTACAAACATTTACTTTAAGGAGAGTATAGCAATAATTAATATGACATTAGAACCAGTATGCATTTAGAAGACCAAAATGACATGTATTTCAAGCAAGGTTTTAGTATTACACATACCTATCCTCAGTGTAGTTGCTTAGTTCACAGATGTCAGCATATAGAATTAGTCAGAGCAAGAATTCTACCCATTAACTGCTATTTTCAAAAAGCTGATGGAGATTCTTAGGACCATTGCCTTAGGACCATCTTGTTTATATGAATGTATAGTTTTGCTCCTGCCATGTTTCCTAACTTTTCTCCTTTCTCTCTCTTCGTTGTTTAATCCTTAAGTTCTTGTTTTTCATTTAACTGAGTTATACCTTTCAATTTTTTATTTCTTCTTTTCAGTTCTTACACTAAAGTTGTTGAGATTATCATATAGAAATGCCATTGATCTTTTGCATGCTGATTTTGTGTCCTGCTGACTTTAGAGAAGGGTACCAGCTATATGCCTTGCTGACTTTGGAGTCTTTGGTGGAATGTTTTGGGGCTACGTAAAGGTTCATGTATCTACAAACAATGACAATATGACTTCTTTTCCTACATGTATTCTTTTTATTTCTTTCTCTTACCTAGTTGCTTTGCTAGTGTTTAAATTACTGTATTGAATAGGAGCAGTGAGAGTAGACAGTCTTGCCTAGTTTCTGATTTTTAAGGGAAAACTTTCAGTTTTTCCCCATTTAATATGATGTTGACAGTAGATTTGTCATAAATGGCTTATCTATTCCTATTTTTTCACATTTTTTAAAAATTATGAATCAATGTTGGATTTTTCTACATCTATTGAGATGTTTAAATGGTTTTTGTTCTTCTGTCTATGTGGTGTATTACATTTATTAATTTGTAAATGTTAAACCATCTTTGTATTCTTGGTATGAAGCCTACTTGATTATGATGTGCTACGTTTTTGATTACCTGTTGCACAGTTTGCTATAATCTGCTTGAGGGTTTTTGCATGTGTTCATTAATGAGACTGGGGACTGGGGAAAAGCTCTGTGGCACAAGTGCCTGCCTGGCAAGTGCAAGGTCGTGAGTTCAAACCTCAATCCTGCAAAAACAAAAACAAAAACAAAAACAAAAGAATTCAATGATGAATCCATCAGGACTTAGGCTTGATAGGATTTTTATGTATGTATGTATTTATTTATTTATTTTATTTATTTATTTATTTATTTATTTATATTTTAGGGAAGGGTCTACAGAGTGTTCAGGGTCTCACTACTAGATCAGACTCATAGTGATACACCTGTTTACAGCCTCCCAAGAGCTGGGATTACAGGGGCACACCACCAGGCCCAATCTCAGTTGCCATCTCAGCAGGTCCCAGGGACAGAGCCGGCACCACAGGCCTGGGGACAGAACCCCTGGCCCCTGCTCCTGCTTGCAGGCTATTTAACCCACTGAGCTGTTTGGCAGCCCTCTTGGTAGGATTTTAAAAGTAATGCTCATGAAAGTGGTTTTCCCAGGGCAAGGCTTATCCTTTGCACTCTGGATATGCTAACCCCTGCGATTTCCCCAGGTGTGAGAAACTCAACTGCATAATTTGTGGTAGTGTGGGACTGTGTTCACACACTCCACTGAATAAAATAAAATAAAAGTAAAGTAAATATTCAGTTTCATTTCTCATTATTGGATAATCAGTGTTTTTATATTTTCTTGGTTCAGTTTGGCAATTCACATGTACCTACAAATCTGTCCCATTCATTGGAGCACAGGTTTTCAAAGCAGTGAATAATAATCTATATTTCAGTGGTAACCTTTGTAATTTTATCTTTTTCATTTCTAATTGCATGGATTTGGATCTCCTGCAATAGTTTTTTTTGTTTTGTTTTTGTTTTTGTTTTTGTTTTTTGAGACAGCATCTCACTATGTAATGCAGGCTGGCCTAGAATTTACAATGTAGTTCAGGCTGACCTTGAGCTCATGGTGATCCTCCTGCTTCAGCCTCCCAAGTGCTGGGATTACATGCATGTTCCATCACACCCAACTTTTCTTTTTCTATTCTATTCTGCTCCACTCTACTCCACTCCTCTCCACTCCACTCTACTCTATTCTTCCTTTCATATTGACTAAGGCTTTGTCTATTCTGTTTATTCTTTTGAAGAACAAGGTCTTTGATTCACTGATTCTTTCTTACTTTTTTTTTTTTTTTTGCAGGACCAGGGTTCAAACCCATGACCTTGCACTTGCCGGGCAGGCACTCGTGCCACGGAACTCTCTCCCCAGCCCCAATTCACTGATTCTTTGCACTGGATTCTTAATTTCCATCTCATTCATTTCTGCTCTGATCTTTACAATTTCCTTCCTTGTACTAGCTCTGGATTTGGATTTTCTGGGACCTGGAGGTGCATAATTAGGTAATTTGTTTGGGCTCCCTCTATTGCTCTGTTAAGACACTTATAGCTATCAACTTTCCTCTTAGGGCTGCTTTTATCATGTCCCATAGGTTCTGGTGTGTTGCACTGGCATTATTGTTTGATTCTAGGAACTTTCTAATTTCTTCCTTAATTTCTTCTATGACCCTTTGATTATTCCAGAGTGCATTGTTTAATTTCCATTTGTTTGCATAATTCTGTGGTTTATTTTGCCATTGATTTCTAGTCTCATTACATTATGATTTTATAATATACATGGGATAACTTTTATTCTTATTTTTCACTTTTGTTTGTTTTTATGAGACCAGGTCTTGCTCTAAAATCCCAGCTGGCTTTAAACTTACTATACTGTCCACCTTGGCCTTGAATTTATAGTGCTCATCCTGCCTTGCCCTCCACCACACTTGTCTTTGCTTCCTTTGTATTTATTGAAGCATGCTTTATGGTATGTGGTCTATTTTGAAGCATATTCCAGTGCTTTTTTTTATTTTTTTATTTTTTTAGTGGAACTGGGAATTGAACTCAGGCCCTTGCATTTGCCAGGCAAGTGCTTATTCTAGTGAGCCGTCTCCCCAGTTCCCCATGTACTTTTGAGAAGAAAGTGCATTCTGCTGCTGCTGGGTGGACCATTCTATAGATAACTCTCAAGGCCATTTGTTTAGACACCGTTCTCATATTGCTTTGTTGATTTTTTGCTAGACCATCTGTCTTCTTTGTATAGTGGGATGCTGAGGTCCACCACTACAATTGTTTTGAGGCCTATGTGATCTTTTATGGTTAGTTATTTTGTGTGTTCCAGTGTTTGTTATCTCTTCCTGTTGTATTGTGCCTTTAACCAGTATGTAATGACCTCTTTGTCTAGGATGATAAGTTTTGGCTACAAGTCTTCTTTGTCTGAAAAAAAGACAGGTATTTCTACTTATTTTGGGGACTCCATTGCATAGAATATTATTTCCAGTCCTTTGATTTTTAGTGTATGAATTTTTTTTTTGATGAAATGTGTTTCTTGCATGCAGCATACTGTTTGGTTTTGTCTTTTGATCCATTCTGCCTATCTCTGCCTTTTTTATTTTATTTTTCAATTTTTATTCATTTTAATGAGAAAAAAGATAACATAGTAATGAAACAGCTTCAAAACAGGTTAGTAGGACAGTTAAAATAATTAATACATTGCACATTGCTGTCTTCATAGTACCTATTCAGAGGACAAGCTATACATGATATCTTGTCTAAACAATATTAGTACAAACTTTTCTTCTCATTGAACTAAGAGAAAGTAGCTGTATATCTATCCTATCTTGTATGTACATGTAATTTTTTTCACTACAAAATGGTCTTTTATTTATATCCCCCTTTTTTATTTTGTTTTGCCAAGGGTGAGTGTTCCACTGCTGTTAGAGAAGCTGTATTTGGAGAAGTCTTTCAAAGACCTTTTCATACTTGATGGCAGTTCAAATACTGTAGGTACTGGAATTCAGCAAAATGACCCAATATAGTCCAATAGTCCATAATAGTAATGGGTTATCAGCACAACTGGCAATTGTCTGAAGTTGTTGACTTGAGCCTTTTACAGCTCAGCAATCTCTGCCTTTGACTGGGGAGTTGAAACCATTCTCATTGGTAATTATTGAAAAATATTGATTTATTCTTGTCATTGCACTATTTTCCAGCTGCTGACCATTTTTCTGCCTTCTGCTTAACTGTTAATCCTCCTTTATGTAGTCATTTCATTCAGCCTCTTGACATTGCTGTCTCCTTTTTAGATAGCCTTGACAATCTCTTGAGTCCTAGTTTGATGGCTGTGAATTTCTTGCAGTGCTCTTTGTCATGTTAGACCTTATTTCTCCATCAATTTTGTTTGTTTTTGGCAGGACCAGGGTTCGAACTCACAACCTTGCACTTGCCAGGCAGGCACTTGTGCCATGGAGCTATCTCCCTGGCCCCTCTCCATCAATTTTGAAAGATAGTTTTGCAGGAAACTGGAGTCTGGATTGGAAATCGTCTTCTTTCCATGCTTAAAACACTTCACTCCAAATTCTCATGGCTTTTAGGGTTTATCTTAATAAGTAATGTATTACTTTTCTATGATAGCTGTTAAGATTCTGTCCTTCTGGAATTTTGAGTATGAAATGTTGGGGAGAAGTTCTTTTATCATGGTGGCTATTTGAGGCTCTATATAACTTGCTTATTTTCTTTCTCTATACTTGGAAAGTTACTAGCTACTATTTTTGTAAACAGGTTTCTTTAATGGCATTTGTGTTGCCTTCTGATTTTTTTCACTAATTCCAATTAATCTTAGATTAGCCTTCTTTGCATCATCTAGGAACTATTGGGTCCATTTTCCATGTTCTCTCGTTTTTAAGCCCTGAGTACATAGCCTCTGCATCGGCCCTACTTTCTAACTACAATATTCTGTCCTCACATTGGTCACTTCTGGTGCTTATTCTTTTGCTACAATTTCTTTTATCTCCTATATTCCTTTTTGGTATCTTTCATGGGCTCTAATTCTTCACTAAATTGGCCATTCATGTTTTGTGTGATTTTGTTTAGCTCAGCTAACCTTTTATTCATGTCTTCTGTAAGCTCACAGATTGTTCTGTGTATTAAGTGCATTGCTATTTAGTTACATCATCTTTCAGCTTGCTGGGTGCCTTATTGTTTTGTCTTTTTTCATCATTTTTGGCTTTTATTTCTTTTCTATCGATGCCCAATGGATGAGCTCTGAAGAAGCTGGAAGTTTGGAGGCATTTTGCTGCCCTATTTTCTCATGGAAAGACTTTATTTAATGGAGGTCTCTTTAGTTAGTGTCTGTTTTCCAGTGATGCGCTTGGGGGATGGCTCGGTCTTGGCATCTGTCCCGAGGTCTGACCCCCCTTGGCTAAGCTGGGTGGGGAGGAGACTGCAGTATAATTAGCCCAGCATTCAATTCTCTAGAAATGAATCACAGTATTGTTGATGACAGAACACAAACCAGATTTTGGCATATAGTAAAAACCAATTAATAGCAATAACCATGCCACCCTGGTAATAACAAAATCAGTAACAATAGTAGAGTCAGAGATAAACTGGACCTTTTTTTTTTGATACAGGGTCTTGATACATACTTCAGACTCCTAGTGATCCTCCTCTGTCAGTTTCCCCAGTGCTGAGATTACAGGATTGTACAAACACACTGAGTTTCAGGGCCTGCACAGAGCACTTACATGTGGGGCTGGCATATCATTCGATACCAAGAATCAAACTTGGGATCTTATGCTTTCCAGGCTGGTGCTTAGGCTGCCAAGCTATCTCCTCAGCCTATAACACTGGATATCGACTTACCACAAGAACCAGTAAAAGCTACCATGGTGGCACTCTTAACAGTAGAAAAAAGACCTGTAATTATAAACACAAAACAAAAGTTGATATACAGTAAATACTTAAATGCAACTATGCCAGCAGTAAGAATTGAAAATAATTTAGCAATAATAACATGCAGTCAACTAAATATCTAAAGATTAATAAAGCTTAGTCAAGTGCAAGGGGTGGGGAAAAGGAAAGTGAAAGGAGTAAAATTTGAAAAAGAAAGAAAAGAGAAGTGAGAAAGAGGAGAGAAAAATGAGATAAAGAATTTTATCAAGGGGGCTGGGGAAATAGCTCCATGGCAAAAGTGCCTGCCTGGCAAGTGCAAGCTCACGAGTTTGAACCTCGGTCTCATCAAAAAAACAAACAAACAAAAGAGAATCTTATCAAGGATTAAAAGGAAATGAATATGATCAAATAGAAGTAACAGAAAAGGTAAGAAAAAGAAAGTAAAATAGGACAAATAAAGGAAAAATCCAAATCTCAAAAAATTTGGGTATTAAAACCCAATTCTCACACACCAAAAAATGAAGAAAAAGAGAAGTCCAAAAGTAAGTCCGCTGTGGATCTGGATGAGAGTTTTCTTGTCTGTGAAAGTGTCAGACTTCCACAGAGACCTATTTTGCTTTCCACCTCTTATTTTTTGTTTCATTTTGTTTTTATGTATTTAGTACAGGGTCTACAGGGTCTCACTATGTAGATTAGACTCATAGTGATCCTCTTGTTTTGAGCCTCCCAAGCACTGCGATTACAGGTGAGCGCCACCACACCCAGTCTCAATCATCGTCTTAGTGTGCCCTGGGGGTGGAGCTGGCATGGCACACCTGTGATTGAGCCCTGGTCCCTGTGCTCTGCCTATACAGGCACTTTAGTCCACTGAGCTATCTGGCCAGCCCTAACAACTCATATTTTTGTGTGTGATCACTGAATTCTGCCCTGAGTTTCCTGCTGGCCAGTCAGCAGTGCCTTCCTCAGGCTGTAGTCATCCCAACAGCTCTGTTTCTGTGTTTCTCTGTGTGCTGCAAGTCACAGCTTTTTCTGCCTAACTTTAGGGTCTATGGGGCTAGGAGCCCCCTCACATGAGCTTCAAAATCCCCTCCATCTCTGTACCCCAGACTGTGACAACTGTTTAATCAGAGGCCTAACCTTGGCCATCGGGAAAGGAGTGCAGCAAACAGACCTTGAGCTCTGTGTCATATGTCAGCAGGGGACCAGGGAGGGTCAAGCAGTCCACTGGACTTCATGCCAGCACTCTCAGACCCAGTGCCACCAAAGCCACTAGTGACAGAGGTGGCTTCTCAGCTCAGAAGTTAGGACTCCTGGGATGTTCTTAAGCTTCTTGGGGTGTGCATCCAGCCTGCGCCCTGTCCACAACTGTCTCTTGTGGGTGCTTCCCACCCAGTCACCCAGTCACTATGGGCGTTCTGTGGCTCAATCTCAAATAGCTAATCCAAATGGCTCCTGATTAACCATTCTTAAATATGGCCAGTACCACACTAGATTCCCTCTCCAACTCTCGCCTACCCCATCTGAAGGAGGCACCTTCGACATAAAATCCCACTGTGTTTTTGCAGCCTGCAGTAGTTGTGGGCTTTGCTTGGGGCTAGCACTGCTGGCCTGTCCTGCTGTCTCTTTCCAGAGCTGCCGCCCCTCTGCAGGGTTACCTGTGTCAGCAGGTGAGAGGTCAGCCCTCCACACTGCTTCCTTCCTTTCTCTGCACTGTGCTTTGTGGTTTCTGTTTTTCTTGTTGCCTACTAGCGACTAGCTTCTTTTTCTCTCCCCCAAGTGGTTGTTTCCCAGGTTTTTCCCTGTCAGGTGCCTGGAGAGGCTGCATTTTGCTGCCCGTCTGTGCTCTGCCATCTTTAATCTTCCCTTCCACAAGCATTTTAAAAAACAACAGCAACAAAATGTTAGATGCATTTTCTTTATCTATGGAAACTGTTTCTTCTCCTCTTTTGAACTAGCAAAGTAGGGAATTTTATTAAGGGCTTTGGCCAGCGCCATTTCAATATATTATGCTGACCTCATGGAAAGATTTACGGAGAATTCTCCAATTTGCATTTGCTGCAAAATTTAAACAAGTTGGAATTGTTTATTCCTATGAAGGTGTGAGCAGTGACCTATGAAACTGTGTTTTGCTGCCCCCTTTTATTTGGTATATGCGCTGCTGCAGCAAGTACCCCGCCCACCCTTTTGTAAGGGAAATGATTTTCTAACACATATTACTATTGGTTGGCATTTTCATACACATCTATTCTAGGCCTGTTTTTGTCATTCGTATTTACCTAGGAAATCATCAGACTCATTCAGGTTCACAGATCTGCTTACAGTGACTTGACAGTTACCATGGTTACTATTTTTCTTTTATTTGTGTATTTGTGTTTTCTCCTCTCCACCCCATCCTCCCCCCCACCCCCCCTTTTCTTTTCTTCTTTATTTGCGGACTCAAGGACCTGGAAGAGCAAACCTGGGCGACAGGCCTGGGTGGGCATTTGAGTGGTCCTAGTTTTAAGTGAGGGTTAAGAATCTCAAAAAGTCAGCAAGGTGAAAGTATTCTAGCCCTTAGTAAGCAGAGTGTTATGGCTTGTGTCTAGTGCCCCCCAAAGCCTCACGCAGTCACTCGGGCAGGCTTCTACAGTTTGTGATCGATTCATGATCCAATGCAGGGATTATGGGTGTGAGTGCTACACCTACCCTGGGGTGGGTAATCTGTATACATGCAGTCTAAGGAAGGGAGGGAGACTTGACAGACGTCACAGCCGCTGCTCCGCACCTTGGTCTTTGCTGTTTTCTGCCACCATGAGCTGCTGTCCTCTGCCATGTGCCACTCTATCTTAGAGCCACTGAGTATGGACTGAAACCTCCACTAATTATAAGCTAAATAAACCTTTCCCTCCTTAATTTGGAGTGTTGGGTATTTTGTTCCAACAACAAAAGAAAAGTAACTGAGATAAAGAGCAAGCTGTCCCCAGACTCAGCATCCCTTTCAAGATCACAGTGTTGCCTGGGTGTTGGCGGAGGTGCTGCGCCTTCTGCTAGGTGGTGGCATTCGCCATGCGCTGATGTCCCCAGCTTTGTGTCTGAGATCTATCAGCAAAAAAAGAAGACATAAATCTTGGGAATAAGAAATATGCTTACTTGAAAATTAATCTGCCAGAACTGGGCAGACCAAGTAGTACAGGATGCCATGATCACGTGACACTTTTGACACTTTGGGAGGACATCTAGACACAAAGCACAGCATACAGCATGCTCATCTCAGTGTTTGCTCACCTCCTCTGCCCTGCTTCACATCTCAAGGTGGGACCAGAGTGACAGACAGCTGCTCTCCACAGACGGAAGGTGCCTAGGGCCATGGTCACCTTCCTGGGAGAGTCGGAGCTCAGGGGTAACTTTTATGGTCCTCGCAAGTTTGGGAGCAGGAGGCCTGGTCACTGAAAGGGACAGGAGGAGTTGGCTAGAGGAAGGGACCATGATGTCTGACTCCTGGGTAGAGGGGTAGGGAGCAGAAGGGGGAGGTGTTGGGGGTGACCTGGCTGGTGGGAGCTGATGTGAGGTGCAGCAGGGGAGGGGGGTGTCTTTGGCAGACCTGACCCCCAGGGCACCCTGACCCTACCCGACTGTAAGAACCCAGACTGGGGCTTGTGTTTTTCAGGTTGTTTTATCCTGAGCAACCCCATCACCATCACAGGTACTGAGGGGAAATCCCTGAGTGTGTGGTGCCAATATGAGGAGAAAGACAAGGCACATGAGAAGTACTGGTGCAGAAAAACACTGTTAGTACTGTGTGACAAGATTGTGGAGACCCATGGCTCAGAGAGAGAAGTGAGGAAGGGCCGAGTAGCCATCAGGGACCATCCTGCCAACCTCAGCTTCACAGTGACCTTGGAGAGCCTCACCCTGCAGGACAAAGGCTCCTACCAGTGTGGGGTTAATGTGCCGTGGGAAGAAGATGTCATCTTCAATTTTATAGTGTCTATCCTCCCAGGTGAGTCCCCTACCCCAGCCCTAGCACTGCCCTAAAAGGCTCAGGTGGGAATAATGAGTAAAAGTCAGATCAGAGACTAGGAGCAAACTCAGTGAGTTCAGGTGGCACTGGGCAGGGAGCGACAGGGACAGGGAGAGAGAGAGACATTCCAGGGTCAGAGGGAGCACCGTGGAGTGGCGGGCAGTCTGGCACAGTCTCGAGGGAAGGTGCCATCAGGGGATGGGAGACTGAGAGCAGAGTGCGCAGAGCTGAGCCCCAGCAAAGGAGCTGCTTAGAGGGAGGTGGGAGCTCAGCAGAGGGCCTGGGGAGGGCCAGGCGGGGACGGTGCTGCGTGCAGAGGGAGTATGGACAAGTGACACATCAGCACTGTAGTTAGATAAACATCTTTGGCAGCACATGACTGGATGGAGATGAGACCAGGTGAGGGAGCCAACTCACGGGCTCCTGGGGTCGGGGTGGGGGCTGACCCACTGGCCATGGAAATGGAAACGCTTTGAGAAGCAGTTCCTGCTTCCTTTTGCTCTATTGCCTCAGGAGAGTCCAGGGAGAATTTGGCCCAGGGATCTCCAGCCTCAACTTCTTTCTGGGCACCTGATATGAAATCAAATCAAAAGGCAATGGCCAGTAGCTAGAGAATCAGAGAAGAGATCATTGAGTCTGATTTGTGGTTTTGCCCCCAAAGCAAAACCTACAAGCAACACTGTAACCAGCACCTGGTCAACCACAACCAAAGTCCCGCCTACATCTTTTACCAGCCACTGGAGTACCACTCACACCTCCAGCAGCCAGGAGAACCAGCAAGATGCCCAGGACTCGAAGTAAGGTCATCCCATCAGTGACCTGGAAGGATGACGTTCTCAGGAGGAGCTCAGGGCTCGGAGATGTTGGGGAAGCAAGTTACACCCTGCTGGATGGGGCCTCCTGTGCCCTTTACCACAGGCCCAGCTCAGAAGCTGCAGTCTGTGTATCCTAGCTGGGGTCACTGAGGCTGCTCTGCGCCTGCCTCAGGCTGAAAGAGAGGGTGCAGGCAAGGGGGAATTAGGGGATAGAGGGAATGACAGGAAAGCAGCAGCGACTGGGGCTGGGAACACCCTGCCATGAATACCCTCCTTCACTCCCCATGACAACTCTGAACAATTACCAGGCTCCTTTCACAGATGAACACACTGAGGATCAGAGGTTAAGCAACTGTCTGGTCATGTAGCTATAGGAAATAGGGCTGGGCTTGAGGTAGTGTGGCCCCAAGTCTTGGCTTCGCCCTTTAGGAAGTAGTTCTCGATTTTTATTCGTATCACCAACCCCTCAGAGGGGCTGACAATATCTAGAGACTCTCCCTAGAAAAATACAAGCATTTATAAATGATATCTGGGTTCCAGCATCTTCCTCTGAGCTACTGGGGCACTGAAATTCAACTGTGGCATTGATAGCTAGGAGTTAGGGAAGGCATCATAGGTTGAAGACCCTGGCCACTACAAGACACCCTTGTGCAGATGCCACTGCTCTTTGGGGAGGGCCAGGACACTGCCTTTCTGACCAATGGGCTAGTGTTGGGGTTCCCATGACTCCTTTGGGTTCAGTAATTTACTAGACTTAAAACTCTACAAAGCACCACCTTCCAGTTTTATCATAAAGGATAAAGATCAGGACCAGCCAAATGAAGACACAGGCTGCCGAGGCTCTCCCTCTGGGAGGGTCCCAGAGTTCCTAGTCAGGTGGGATCAGGGCATGGAACCTCCGTGGGGCTATCTCATCTTCTGTGCCCGGGTTTACTCTGGGGTTTCATGACAGAGGCAAGAGTGGCTGAGTCATTGGCCATGTGACTGCAGTTGATGTCCAGCCCTACTCTCTTGGTGGTTAGGCTGGTCAGAGTCTGTGTCACATGGTTTTTCCATTGAGCAGCCCCATTCATCATCTCTGAGTAGTCGGGTTGACACAGGTGCAACAGAAGTGCTCCCATTACTTGGGGCTCCCTCCCAGAGCCCAGGACAAAGACCAACAGGCTTCCTCTCCATATCCTGGAGCCCTTCTGAAAGCTTCCTGCCAAGCATGCTTCCCAGAGTCATGGTGTGGACACTGGAGAAAGCAGAGCTTTGACTCAAAGCAGGTCGCTTGCAGAAGTTCACCCTGCAGATACATGCAGGAGCCAGAGCTCAGCTTTGCAAGTGGTTGAAGCTTCTATAAATTGTGTGTGTGTGGGCGGGGGGCATCATTAAGAGAAGACAAGGGCTGGGATGTAGCTCAGCAGTAGAGACCTTGGCAGATCCCTAGTTGTGCTCCCCGGCCCTGCAACAAACAAACAACAAAACTAATCAAACAAACATTTAAAAAATAAAACAGATATGAACTACAGATCCAGACTCAGGCATGGAAGAAAGGCCTCCCTGTGGATCTGCTACTGCCTGTCCAGTGTGGAATGGCAGGGTGAGGGGGTGATTTATCCCAGCAGTGTTTGTCATAGCACAAAAACTGAGAGAAATGTCAGTAAGAAGGGGCCACAGGAATCAGTCTATCTGTGTAACAAAGTCCTGCATGGCTCTGGCACTTTCCTGAGCACTGATGTGGAATGGTCTCTAAGACATCCAACCAGAATAGCATTGCTTCCTTTGTGTGGAGAAAGAAGGGAAATAATATTTATTCATGAGTCTGCTACCATTTTTTTTCTTTTTATGATGCTAGGAATGGAAAGCAGGGTCTAGTACACTAGGCAATGCCAGGCAAATGCTCCAGCCCTGTACGTTCACATTTGCTTGCCTAGGAATAAAGTGCCTAGGGTCACATGCATGATGTCTGTGGGAGGAATCGAAGGATGCATAGATGGGCAGTGTAAGGGGAGACATTATACTGCTCGCCTTTTTCAAAAATTTTACTTATGTACATATTTGAAAAGTCAAGGAAGGGCAAGATGTGCTGGCTCTTGCCTATAATCCCCGAATTTGGGAGGCCGAGGCAGGAAGACCAAAGTGAGTTCAAGGCCAGTCTGGCTACACTATAAATTCAAAGCCAGCCTGAATCACATGGTGAGATTCTATCTCTGTCTTAGTTACTCTTCTCTCCATATTCAGCTGGCTCCAAGGTTGAGTGGCACATGGGAGAGGGCAACCTTCCATGATGGCCAAGAGCAGGAGAGCAGGGAGAGGTAGCAGCAGCTAACTTCTCTTCCTTCCTTACATTGAAATGCAAATTACCTGCCCTAGGGCAGGTGCAGCACCTATTTCCACAATAATCAGTTACAAATTCCAGAAGCTACCCCATGACTGCATGAGGCTTTGGGGGGACACCTACACACAAACCATAACAATCTCAAAAAACCAAAAGTCAGAACAAATACAAAAGAAAATCAGGGAAGCTCTGCGGATGTTGCTGAGCAATAGAGTATTTGCCTAGCACAGACCAGGCCTCTCCTGTAATCCCCAAGCACAATTAACTAATAAATTAATTTAATTAATGAATGAACAAAAGTCCTGGAGGCCTGACGCCCCCACACACACCCTGCCTGCCTCCCCCCAGGCTCCCGATGCTGCTCTCCTTGCTGGGCATTCTGCTGCCTCTGTTGGTGGGGCTCTCCCTGCTGGCCTGGAGGATACTGCAGAAGCTGCAGAAGCGGGGCAAAGGTGAGTGCGTCCCTCGGCCCGCCCCACCCCGCCCCGCCCCAGGGTGATTTGCCCCTGGTCACTGTCTCAAGTCAGGGCTCTGTTCTGGGTCCTCAGAGTGGGCGCTGAGAGCACCCTTGGGCCATAAATAGGAGGAGGCTGGCGCAGGGGCAGCTCCAGAGCAAGTATCCTGGAGACCTTTCTTGCCGGGACTGAGGGTGTGGGTAGAGCTCTCTCCTGTTTAAAACTTCTGCCTGGCTTTCCAAGCCCTCAGAATGCCGCTCCTCCAGGGCTGTGGGGCCCGCTGCCATCTGGCCCTGCTCTCTTCCCCTCACCCTATTTCTGAGCCCTGGAAGACTGCTTCCTTTTTCTTTGCTTTTTCATTTTGAGACAAGTTCTTGCTAAATTGCCCAGATTGGCCTCAAACCCGTGACCCTCCTGCCTCAGCCTCTGAGATCTGGGATTATAGGCCTGCACCACCAGAATGGGCTCAGGAAGGCCCCTTCCTGGGGCTTTCACCCCCTGGCAGGAGCCACAGACTCCGCCTCTCCTGGGCTTGCTGCAGCACCTGGACTGCCTCCTAGTCCTCTTCCTGGCTTGTTCCTTGTGGACCCCAAGTGCCGACCTAAGCCATCCTCTCCTCTGAGACCTTCTCTCTTCTTGGTCCCCCCAACAGCATCTGTGGGACCCTTTCTGAGTGTACCTCTGCACCTCAACTGTCACAGCCCTTTGGAGCTAGATGGCCTTTGCCAGCTTCCCTGACTGCCTCTGCAGCAGGCTAGGCTTCCACAGAGGCCAGCGGCTGTGGTCCTAGAAGGCCCACAATTAGTATCTGTTGGGTTTCTGTGCCTGACGCCCACAACACAGAAACTTTCTCTTCCCACTGCTTTGTTTTGTCACTTTCTGGAGCCTCACATGCATGTTGTTCACCACGCAGGGTTTCCCAGCCCTGGACTGCTTCAGTTTTGGGACCTCAGCAGCCTTGTCAGTGCCCTTTCACCCAGAAAGCCTGTTTCATTTTGTTTCACTCTGTGTGTGTGTGTGTGTGTGTGTGTGTGTGTGTGTGTGTGTGTATGTGTGTGGTTCTAGGGAGTGAACCAGGGTCTTTGCACTGAGCTACACCCCCAGCCCTTTTCCTAATTTTGAGAGAAGATCTCACTGAATTGCGAAGTGTATTACACCTGCTTTAATGGGCTCTTTAATACCTCCAGCCACCATAGGCATCCAGGAAGCACCAGGCATCCTGCCATCCCGATTTCTTTTGAGCTCCGGTTGTTAGAGGACATGAGTGATGTCCCTGGCACCATGCCTGATGCTCAGTAAATAATAATAACAAATCCCAGAGAGCTCAAATAAGTACTGCACCTGGGTGTGACAGCACACACCTATAGCCCACCACTCAGGAAGATGAACAGGAGGATCACAAGTGCGAATTCCATGGGGGCAACTTAGCAAGACCCTGCCTCAAAAGAAAATTAATTAATTAATTTGATATAGGGTCTCGCCATACAACTCAGACTCCTAATGATCCTGCTGTCTTAGCCTCCCAACTCTGGGATTGCAAGTGTCCACCACCATGCCTGGGTTTGGAGCTGGCACAGCATACCCAGGGTTCCAGGGCAGGTACAGCATGTGATACCAGGGATCAAACAATTTGCACTTGTTGGGCAGGTGCTTAGACCATTGAGCTATCTCCCCAGGCCAGAAAAAAAAAAAAATTAATAAAAAGAGTTCAGTGGTAGAGCACCCCGGGGTTCAGCACCCTAGAATCACACATACAGAGGCATGCAGGCACACACAAGCATATATATGCTCACACACACACACACGTATGCACAAGTACAGAGGGACAAAGAAACTCAAGTTTCTTCCCTGTGTTAGGAGCTCATGATCCCAGCTGAGGAGGATTCCCAGGACAGTGTTTGCCCATTGTTGTAGAAGCTACAGTAAGGTCTGGGTGACAGAGACCTGTTACTCTGTCCACAGCTACAGGAGGAGCTGGTGTGTGCTGTAGGAAACGGGACCTCTGCCTGACCCCGAGTAGAGGCCAGCCCAGCATTTAGGTGCCTGGTCCAGGGAAGAATGACTGCTTCCTCTTTCCCATCTGTTTTGTCCCTGTTGCTTCCTGAACTTCGCGTGCATGCTGCTTGCCATGTGGGGTTTCCCAGCCTGGACCAGCTCAGCTGTGTGATCTCAGCAGACTCATCTGCCTTTTACCCAGAAAGCCTCTGGCTCCTCAAATAGCTTCTTCGTCCTTCCAAAGAAATACACGGTTGCTTAAGGGAACTTGAAAAGAGAGAAAAGCACAGAGAAGGAAACAAGTTCTCCTTAGCTTAGTGATCCATACCTGATCATGCCATTCGCAGAGAAAATCGAACACTGGCCCTGAAGACAGGTCCCTTCCAGGTTTTCTAGGCCTATGTATGCATGTATGATTCCTTAAAGAACTTGATGTGTGCCATGAATTCTCTTTTAGAACAGTAATTTTGCACTTAGCATATTACACCATTTCCCCTGCTATTAAATGTTCTGGAAATCATGGACCACAGAATCTGTAGGTATATGAGCATGTTATAACTTGTTGAACAGGTCCTCAGTAACAGGATAAAGGCTTTCTGCTCAGACACCCTAAGTGTTGTGCCTCAGTTTGTGAGTCCTCACCCCATCTCCTGACAATGTCTCTGGGCTGCTCTCTAACCTCAAGCCTTACTCCTCCACCCCAAACCTGACCTGCCCCATCACACCCATTAATGACTCTTCCTTCCAGCCTCCACTGTCATTCATTCATTCATTCATTCATTCATTCATTCATTCATACCTACATACATACATTCAAGCATTCATTCATACAACAAAGCTGTCTTGAGCATATGCTGTGTGCCAGGCCTGAGCTGGGTCTTGGGGACACCACGGTGATGAGGGTAGACTGGCTCTCCCCCTTTAGTGAGCTTCCTGTGCAACCAGCACCTCTCAGTCCTCCTCATGGATGCCTTGTTCCCCACCCTGATCCTTTGCTTCGCACTGCCCCTTCTCCACTGCCCATCGAGCACCTGGCCAGGTGTGGTGTGCAGCCCACACACCATGTTTGGAACCCAGTGTGTTCCCCTCCCAGACCACCCCATTGCTGCTCTGTGCCATCAGTGGCAGGTTCAGCAAACACATTTCTGTCTGTGAACTACTTCTGTCTTCCAATTTTGGACTTCTCTCCTTGGACTCTTGCCCGGAAGGGAATGTTGCTCTGTGACACACAGGGTATTGGGCTCTGGGTTCCGTGGCCATGGACCCAGACCAAGGGCATCAGGCTGTGTGTGAATTTGATGCTTCTCACAGCTCCTGGGCCGCCAGACTGAAAGAGCCAGGGTGTGCAGATCTGTGCAGGAAGGCAAGACCCTCTCTCATTCGGGGCAGCAAGAAAGTCTATGAGGGACAGACTCTGGGCTCAGGCATTGGAGCAAACGCCCCTAGAAATTCCTCATGGCTTGGCACTGCTGGTGCTGGGTCTCTACAAAACCAGAGCCTACTTCCTCTGCTGCTTCCTGCCTGCTCCCACCTGGCATATAAGGTCCCCACCCCTGCCCTGGTTGAGGGATTCCACCTCCCTCTCCCCCATTTGTCTCTAGGTGGTGAACATCCAGGACCTGGCCAGAACCCCAAGCAGGTAAGGGAAGCTGAGGCAGGAGGTGAATCTTCCAGGGTGGGCTGACCAGGAGGCACTCATGGCCTAGAAGGGCACTGCGGGAAGGTTGGAGCTAGACACTCACAGCATGAGGTGTCTACAGAGAGGCAGGGACCGGGAGGGGCAAGAGGCTCCTTGGATGTCTCCCTCCCACCACAGGCTGCTGAGCAGCATGAGCCTCACTATGCAAACCTACAGCTGCACACGTGGTCCCTGAAGGAAGAGCCAGCAACACCAAGGCAGGTGGAGGTGGAGTATAGCACAGTGGTACGTGCCAGTCCCAGGGTCCCCGGCCTATATGTGGGTGGACCACCCAGGGAGGAGCCGTGGCCGTAGAGGGATGGAAGGGACTAGCTCCTGGACAGCCACCAGAAGAGGAGCAAGTGTAGGTTTTGCCAGAGTGGTGGTCCTTGGAAGGGCTTGGTGTCACTGTGGCTGGAGTTGGGAGGACGGAAGGGCTCTGGAGTGGACAGTGACTATGGCCCAGTCGTCAAGCATTTATGGAGCACCTACTGTATGCCACATGCCCAGGTTAAAGCTGGTGATCTATCCCTGTACTGATCTCATCATCTCTTAGATATCAACTTTACCTTTCAAGGTTTTGTCCATTTCCAGTGTGGGCAACTCTTAGATGCAGTCATCTTAAAGTAGGCATATGGAACGGGCTGCACCCTGGTCTTCTGCCCTGGTGTGGCCCATTCTCCAGTGAGTAGGGATTCAAGTAGAAGATGGGGAAAGACACAAGGACCAGACAAGAGCTGCCTCGGGGATCTCCCAGGCCCACCCTCAGCCTGTGAACCTGTTGAGCCCATCTTGGACACCTGAGTGAAGCTGTGGAGGGATGGTGGCAGGGCACGGGAGACCTTGTTCCTGGTCTGCTGCAGAGAAGTGCCCTGCTCCCTGGGATTGCCTAACCTGGCACCACTTACCCAGGCTACTGTCCCTGTACCATGCAGAGCATCCTGTCCCACATTGTTTCCATGTCCCTGCAAGCCATGTGCCTCTCTGAGGTGACAGCTGGCTGCAGAAGGGTGAGGTGCAGCTTCACCCCCAGGCTCTCTGAGCCACTGTTCACATTCAATGGCTCCTGGCCATGTATCTGAGCCTCCACTTCTCCCTCACATGACACATTCTTAGGTCCACCTAACCACAGGGGTCTGGGACCACTAATGCTTGCTTGTCTAACTCAGCAACTGACGATCTCAAAGTGGACTAGGGACACAGCCTTACCCCTCAGACAACACCCTTGGGACAAGTCATAACCTGTAATCATAGCAGCTTGAGGTCATTCAAGCTCTGTCTAGAGGGTCAGGATCCTGCAAAGCTGCTTTTGAGTCCTTCAAAAGGGCCAGCTTCAGTGTCACAGCCAGGAATGGTCCCTCCAGGGGAGAATAGCGATGTCTCTGGAAAGCCCCAAACTTCTCAGGGTCTCAGTCTCATCCTTGTAAAACAGACCTAGCTAGGTGAGCCTTGAGGATCCCAGGGACCCCCTGGCTCCCCAGGGATCCTGAGCTGTAGCTTGACTGGTAGGGTAGAGTGAATGGATGGCTGAGGGAAGTCCTGGCAGGAGGAAGAGGCCAGAACAGTGGGGGCTGCAGCCCCTGCAGTGATGGCTTCTTTGGGTGGTGCAGTCCTGAGCTGAAGGTCTGTCCCGCCTCCCCTCCTCCTCAGCTTTGCATCTCTCTACAGGCAGTCGCCGGGGAAGATCTTCACTACAGCTCAGTGGTGTTTGAGTCACAGAAGCCGAACTCTAATGCTGATGGGGTTTCCGTCCAGAGACCCCAAGAGGAAGAACCAGAGTACAGTGTGGTCAAGAGGCCTGAGAAACAACTTCTTAGTCCATGTTCCCTTTAGTCTGTTCTTTCGCTGGGACCAACAGACAGCTGAGCTCTGAGAGAATGGGCTGTCCCTCCACGCCCTGAACCCAGCTGGCTTCATGGAGGAAAAGCAGGGAGCAGGGGCGCACTGGACCAGCGGGAAGTCTGTCCCACTGTCTCCTTCCTCTCTGCCATGCTTCTTCCCTTCCCAGCTGTGCGTGTGGAGGATGTCACTCCTCAGTCCTATGTGGCTCTCAGAACTGACCCAGCTCATGCCACAGAACACCTACAAGAGCTTTGTGAATCACAGCCTCACATGTTCCGAGTGCTGGGCAAGGTGAGCCAAGGAACAGCAATGAGAGTGATTTGTTCCTGTGCAGGTCACAAGCACCATTCAAAATCACCTCACAAATAAGAACATGAAGTCTCAAAGGGAGGAGGTTGGCCCGTGAATCAGAACTGGCAACAAGTTTCTCTGGACTCTTAGGTTTATGTTTCATATATAAGATACAAATGAAATTTAAACTATGTTTTTAAGGTACAGCGGCAAGCTAGGAAACGCTGAAACAGCACCCAGGATGTGGAGTGCCGTTGATGGGCCCTGATCGGGATCATTCCCAGAAATGGAGGCCCTGGGCTCCAGTGCTCTAGGGCTCCTATGGGATAAACAAGCAGGAAGTACATAGGCAGAATGGCTTGTCAGATGGCGATTTGTTTATACAGTATGCATCCTAGTAACCAGCTGTTTCTGAGAGACCGGAGAAACTGCCAATGGAACAGGAGCTGTTGCCTGGGCAACTAACACACCAAAGTACACTGGTGGGGCCGTTTTCTGCTCCATTTTCCCCTCTTTTAGTTTCCCTGGCAAATGTTTGCTAGGTTTGTTACACGTGATCTTCTGAGGCAAGGCCCAACTAGAATTCAAGCCGGTCTGTTTGTAACATTACTATGATAAGGTAATGAGGGAATCCATCTGCTCTAGGAGAGCATCCAGTGTGTCTAGGATGCTCATCAAATCTTGGTCAAGTCTTTAATCAGTTGTTCTGTTCTCTTGGGGCAGCCATCCACAGAGAAAGTGCAAGCATGGAGCAGAGACACAGACCTAGGGGAGGCAGAATCCAGGTCAAGTAACAAAAACTGCAGCTAGCAGGAAGCAGGGAAGCAAGGACTGGGATGAGCAGCCTGAAAAGATGCAAAAATAAAGGGGAGTAGGTAAGAAGTAATCCTGTGAATGATGTTCTTTGGCTCAGGTGTGTGTGTGTGTGTGTGTGTGTGTGTGTGTGTGTGGTCTCTTCAGAGTGAGGCTTGGAGGAGATGTCCAGGTAAATTTTTCAGCTACATTTCAGAAACTTCTAGAGGTACTTGATAGGTACCTGGGTTATACCTGCGTGCAGGAATGTTTACAGATATAGCTGGTATATTAGCTGATTACAAGCTATAGGTAGTTCTTATTCAATCTAATGTTTGAGAGACCTCTGCTACAAATGCAGGCAGGCTTGTTGTGGCTGCCGATGATCAAGGGTAGGCCATAGCTAGGAAAGATTGTTCATAGCAGGACCCTACAAGCTTTTATTGTTTCCTCAGTAGAGGTATAGAATGGAAGGCTGGAGTCAGTGACACAGACTCTAAAGCCTCAGCTGGCTGCAGGGGTCCAGGTGCTAGCACAGCAGTTTGAGCTTATAGAACTATGGTGGGGGTGAGTCTGGTGGCTGGGGTTGATGTTTCAGCCAATTGGATCCCCTGAGGGGGGTTAGGCCCTGGGCTCAGTTATTTTGCATCTCTGATGACAAGTTTTCTAAGAGCAATTTGCTGTGTGGATTCGATCTTTCTTGCAGGAGAGTTTTGGCTGCAATAGTTTTGTCCAAGATGGCCAGTGTACCTAGGCTATCAGACTTTGTTTCTAGCAGAGCTACTTCCATCTGTAAATAAGGTGCACTCAGCATCAGTTTTTAGAACAGTTCACCCCAGTACAGCAGACCTGGGCAATTAGGTCTTGCTTTAAGGTGAGGTGCCAGCTTTCTTGATTGGAAGGACAGTGGCTGTTTGATGGCAGAGGCAAAGCAGAGGAAGAAGTCCTTAGGAACCACCAGGCGCTCCCAGGGGCTGACAGTCTGAGTAAGCCTGTAGAGGCCAGAACAACCCAAAAAGGCAAGGGCAGCAGCATTGGCAGCCTGGAGATCTTGAACTGATGGTACATGCGGATGAGGTATATTTTAGCAGTTTGACAGTTTATACTATTTGCTTGGGGAAATGCGACAGAGCCAGAAGGGACAGAGAAACCTCTGAGAAAAGGTGCTGGTGGCTTGGCTCAATCTGCTGTTTGTGCCTCCACCAAGGCAGTGGGAGAGTCCCAAGTCCCTTGTGAACATGGAATGGGAACCACAAATGTAAGGCAACGGCTGCATTGTTGATGGCTGACAGCCACAGAGGTTTCAGTGAGGTGCAGTGGTTGAGGGCCAGGCCCAGAGGCTGGTCTTTAGTGTGTACCTCAGGGAGGAGAGTTTTCAGAACTTCAGGATTGCAGTTCTCTGTCTCAGGCTTGTGCAGGTGTCATCTTCCCTCAGGGCATAGTCAGAGTTCAGGGTTAAATGAGGAGGCTGACTGACCCCTTCCCAGAAATGGGGAGCTGGCACCTGGCTTACACAAGAATTCATGTTTGATAAAGTGACCACCAATCTCACAGGATCCTTTAGCAGAATTTCTAGTGGGGACTCCAGAGGGTAAATTCAGTAACTTTAGACATGCTTATTCGCTTCTTGCCTTCCTCTTTGAGCTCTGCCAGGAAAGCAATTCAGTACTGATCTAAACCTTCATGACCCTCTGTCACATTAAAGTCCCAGTTTAGACATGCCTGGGGAGAAAAGTGTTCACCCAAGCATTAGGATCAGCCACTGTGGTGAGAACTTTTGACTTCAATCAGCCTTGGGACCCATCTAAAATACAGTGGCCTTGTTCAGTGTTAAACAGAAGGCATTGCTGACAGCCATCCCATGTTGGCAGGGGGTACACAGGTGAGGAGCCAATGTGGGTGACCCTTAACCCCTCAGGCAACTGAGTCCAAGTTGAGCTGGGCTTGTGTCTCAGGATTTTCCCAGTTGAACCTTTTGACAGAGGGAACTTTTGAAAGTTCTTATCATTTGATTGATTTTTAAAGTGTCCATAGCACAAACTGTGTTGTAAGCTGAGGGGAGGAGGGAGGCAGGGCTGCTTCATGGTGTAAGTTGCTCGGCTGCAAGATAACTCAGGCTCCCAACATACAGCTAAACACAACTTTCCCCTGCTGAGGCTGTGGTTCCCGTTCCTCTCCCCTTTATTTATTTTGGTGGCTTTTCCTGTCTCTCCATGGTGCCTAGTGCAGACCAGTCCAGAGGCAGCCTCCTACACTCTCTCCCTTTCTCTTCTCCCCCCCATCTCCCCCTCCCCCTCCCCCTCCTTCTCCTTCTCCTTCTTTCTTCCTTCCTTCCTTCCTTCCTTCCTTCCTTCCTTCCTTCCTTCCTTCCCTCTCTCCCCCTTCCTTCTTTCCTTCATTCCAGAGCTTCCATGGATAGCCTTCTCTATGCTAAGCAGTAGACTAGACCCAAGGGACAGAGGGACACAGTGACACAGCCTTGGTCCAGATAGATTCTCAGGCTCAGAGGGATGTGGACCTGAGCCTCCTCCGCTCACCTCCAATTTGGGGTTGTGGATAGGAGAAAGAATGTGTTTGTAGGTGCTGCGTTCCATCTACAGAAGTGAGAGCCAGGTGCAGTGAAGTTTGACAGATATCTGACTACTGATTATTCTTGAGTGAGCACATGCGCGTGAGCATGTGCAAATGTGTGTGTGTGTGTATGTGTGTGTGTGTGTGTGGTTTTTAAGGAACATTGTCAGAATCAGCATGGGGCTCCTTATGCCCAAATATAATGAAATGGAGTCTGGGGGGTCATTGTGTTAATTCATTTTCTGTTGGTATAACATATTTGTAATTCCAGCACTCAGGAGACTGAGCCTGGAGGATCACTATGAGTTCAAGGCCAGCCTGGGCTACATAGTGAGATCAAGGCCAGTTGGAACTATGTAGCAAGACCTTGTCTCAAGAAATAAACAACAGAATAACAAAGACTGAGGAATCTATAGGAGGAAGAGGCTTATTTGGCTCATGGTCCTGAAGGCTGGGAAGTTACAGGATGAGAAGCCACCTCTGGCAAAGGTCTTCCTCCTGATGCAGGGCTCTCAGCAGAATCCGAAATTAGCACAGGCATCACTTGAGGGCAGGAGTGCATATCAGACACAGAGCCCAGTGGCTTTTCTTTTTTATGTAGTTCCTGTAGGGTCTACAGAGTCTCACTACACAGATCTGACTCATGGTAATGTAATCCCAAGCACTGGGATTACAGGCATGTGCCACCACACCCAGTCTCAGTCCATGTCTCAGCACACCCCAGGGGCAGGGCTGGCACGGTACATGGGGATAGAACTCCAGTCCCTGCATCTGCTTACGCAGGTGCTTTAATTTGCTGAGCTATCTGGCCAGCCCAGTGGGGTTTTTTTTCTTCTTCTTCTTCTTTTTTTTACTACACCTGCTCTCAAGATAATCTATAAACCCATTAACTATGACCTGATCACTCTTGAGGGTCCCCAGTCTTGCCTCTTAATCCTTCACCATAGGGATTAGATTTCAGCGTTCAAGGGGGTCCTTGCTTAGTCTTGTCCAATGATGAGAGCTACCACAGAAGATTCCACCAAGACCACAAACTTGCAGCAACCCTGCACAAAGAAGTCCAGCCTTGCTCAAAGGTCACCATGGCAACGAGTGCCACAGCACGCCCAGGTTTCCAGGACTGGCATGGCATGTGGTACCATGGATCAAGCTTGAGTCCTTGTGCTTGCCAGGCAGGTGCTTAGACAGCTGAGCTATCTCCCCAATCCATGTGAATACATTTTGATAAGACAGAAAAGGCTTCACAATGTGACCGTAGGTGGACGTTGGGTGGCAGGTGTGCAGCCTGGATCATCCAGGTGAGCTCAGTGCACTCCAGCCATGTGAGAGAGTGGGAGAGTGTTACTGCACACAGTGTGATGACCAAAGAAAGAGGAGAAGCCAGAGGGAGAGGAGGAGGAGCAGTAGGAAGCGGGTATCATCAGTGAGCTGAGGCTCTCTTGCTTGATGCAGATGAAAATCATGAGTTGGCCAAGTTCAGCTGGGCTAGTGACTCTGGACTTTACGCACCAATGGCCCTCAGCCCTTCATGTCACAGCTTTGGGCCTCAATGCCACCCCAGTTAATTCCAGATGCCAACAGTTGACACTGCCACCCTTGGTCAACTCTGCTGGTTGCTACATTGTGCCAGCTACTGACCTCCTACCTTCATCAGCCAATTGTCTGTGCAGCTCTTCAAGGCTAACAGCCCCTAGGGCTCATAGCTCTTTTCAAGTTACCCCTCTGTCTACACCACTTAGGATAATTTCAAGTAGACTATGGACTTTGTCAGCCCAGATTGCCTAAAACATCCCTACCACCAGAGCAAGTCTTTACTTGAGAAGGGCCTGTGCTGCTGCTCAGGGGTCGCTAGGCAGAGGAAGCCCTCCTAAACCAACCAGGGAAGTCTAAGAAGAGTGCTGTCTCTATAGCAGCAACAGGCCTGTGATCGGCTCCTATTCAAGACGTTGATTGGTCCAATTTTCAGCTGTGATTGGTGTCTGTGTAAGCCTGTTGATTGGTCTGATTGGTTTAAATGCAAAGCTTCTGATCTAAGCCTACTGACTGGTTCAAATATAATTTTACTGCTCTATTCAAATTCAAGCCCACTGCAATCAAGATAGAGCCCTTCTGGAGTAGGTGTGGTCATTGGGGACAGCTACAGCTGTCACAGCAGCATATAGTGTAACATGGTTGAGGCAGGCTGTTTGACAGCTGTGATATCTCTGGGAGAATGGTGATACCAAAAATTGGAGCATGTCTGGGATGGCTATCTGTGTTAATGAAGCTCTCTGGAGTCTGTGGAGGTTGGGAATGTTAATCACGGGCCCAGGTCCCTCCCCAGTCTCTGCCATGTTGAAGGTGGTGTCCCCCTGCTTCCTTCAAAGAGGCAGCAGCTCCTAGAGCAGTAGGAGCAGCAAGGTGGGCCACTGTGCCCAACAGGGGGCTGTCAGAGCAGCCTGGAGTGGCTGGGAAGTAACCCAACGGATATTGGTAGGACACTGAAGGCTAACAGCCTTGTGTACACTGTCCCAGTCCCTCCTCCAGGGATGATAGGGGGACAAATGGAAGAGTGGGAGGAGTGTGATAGCTGTTCCTCCTCTGGCCTCAGGGGAGAAAGGGGAGGGCCAGGCACTTTTTTGTTTGTCAGAGAGAGAGATAGACAGACAGACAGACAGACAAAAACAAAGATAGAGACATAGAAAGACAGAGAGGCAGAGATAAAGACAGAGAGGCAGACAGAGACAGAGAGACAGTGAGACAAAGAGAGAGAGAAAATTGAAGATGCTTTGAAGATGGAGGAGGTGTCAGGAGCCAAGGGGAGCCAGATGCCTCTGGAAGAATGAGCAAGTTCTTTTCTGGAGCTTCCAGAAGGAGCGCACCGGCACTTTGATTTTAGGAATCATAACTCCCAGAACTGTAAGCTCATAAATGTGTGCTGCTTCAAGCCACAATTATAAAGGCCATTACAGCCAAGGAAATGTGTGTAGCTAGCCTGGCTCAAAAAGCTTAGCTCCTGGTCAATGTGCCAGGCCTGGTGGCAGACCCAGAGCACAAGAGTGGGACAGAAATGGGCTTGGTGGGGGGCTGGGAGGTGGACATAGCCTTCAGTGATAAAGAGAAGCCCTAGAGCAAGGCAAGGTCACACCAGCAGGCTGTATCCCTGAGGGGGCCATGTGAGGAACTCATTGGTCTTCCTCTTGGACTATGGTGACAACCACAGGAGGTGCCACTCTCAGCGTGGCCCCCCAGTGTTCTCACTCCACACCGTTATCTCTAGTCAAACTTTTCACGGGTAGAAAATGAAAATCCTGGAAGTGTTAACAGTGTGGCCTTGTGTACTTCACTCTGTTGTCCCTGAGACCACTGAGGCAGTAGTGGTGGCATTGTGTCCTGGACAAGGGCCAGCCTGAATCTTGGAGGACAGACAGCCCTGGAACTGCAGTGGGGAGGTGAGGCTACACCATTAGAATGGACTCAGGCTAAGCCTCCCTGCTTTGGAGGAGGGGTTCTGGAGTGGGGTCCTGACATGGTCCCAAGTGAGCAAATGGGCAGTGCTGTCTAGGCTGTGTTGTATGTACTTGTGCCCATGTCTCAAGCTAAGATTTAAAGCTCAGTAAGACAGTACTAATGTGGAGCCTGACGAGGAGATTAAACCATTGGGCAGAGCCCTCTGCGGGGTCAGAGCACCCAAAAAAGGGTTGGTATAGGAGAGGTCATCCTTTTCTCTTCTTTCCTTTGCCTTCTACCATGCTGCCACCTATAGGACATGGAGACAAAGCCTTGCCGGGTGCCAGAGCCTTGACCTTGGACTTCAGCCTCCAGATCTGGGAAGAAATAACTTGTTTATGTAAACTACCCGGTGTGTGGAATCTGTTAACAGCATCTACATACAGTGACAATGAACTGGATGTGTGGGACACAGAGTTGTGTTTGTGGGATGGGTGGCTGTCTTAGTTACTTTTTCCCATTGCTGAGATAAAATATCCAACATCCAAAGTTAAAGGAGGAAAGGTTTATCCAGCTCACAGTTTGTAGAGGTTTCAGTCCATAATCAACTGGCTCCAAGGCAGGGTAACGCATGGCAAGGGCCATCGCAAAGGAGAAGCGGTTCATGGTGGGCAGAAGATGGCAAAGCAACAAGGGTCAACTGCAGCTCCTTCTATCCCTTATATCTTATCCAGGCTACTTAAGGCAGGGAGCACTCACACCTTAATCCTACTGCCTCTGAGCCTAAAGTGCACCATAGGTCAATCCTAGTGTCACACACTCTGAATCCAGCCACCTCTCAAAATCTCTATAACTGCATGAGGCTTTGTGGGGATATCTAGACATAAGCCATAACAATGGTTTAGGGAACTGGGGAGAGAGCTCAGTAGAATAAGCACTTGCCTGGCAACTATAAAGGCCTGAGTTCAATCCCCAGTTCACATACACAAAAAAAGGTTTAAGGTGAAGCTCGTGGGGTTGGCCTGAAGAGAATGAGGGAGGTAGGGTGAGCCCAGGCCCAATGGTAAAGAAAAGAGAGGGAGACACCGACTAACTGCACCTCACTGGAGGCTCAGATCAGTTCTACTCTTTTGAGGAGGCTCAGCAGGAAGCACAAGGGCATCATCCATGTAGATCTGGGTTTGAGTTTTGCATCCATACATCTGGTCCTCGGAGCCATGGACAGCCATTCTCCAGGTGTTCCCCAGCCCTGGGGAGCTTGGTCTGTGAGACCCCCTCCTCCTCCCCACCTCCCTGCAGTGGGGATGGACCCAGGGCCTCATGTACACTAGGCAAGTGTTCCATCACTGAGCTGCACCCAGCTGGGCCTGCTCTGTGGTGATTCCTCCTCTACTCACTCCTTCCATTTCTACAACTTCCCTGGAGAAAGAGATCCTCTGGTGTCCTCTGATCCTACTCTACCAGTCTCGCTGGTGGACTAGAGTCCTATATCGTAAGGGGAACTGGGACCATTTATTGCAATAGATAGCAGGCAGGTGGAACCACTTACCATGTATATCCTTGACACTCAGTAGTAATGCTGCACAAAGGGTCTGTCCACAAAGGAAGCTGCCTTTGTATTTGAACACTACCTGTGGCAAGTATAGTATTTGGCTGACCCAATCATCTCTGTCCCTTTTCCCTAGCCAATTTTCAGCCCTGGCACATAATGCTGGCCAGGAGATGTTGCTGGGAGCTCTAGGACAGTCACTTAAAAAGAACACGCTTGTGTCTTGCTTCTGTAGCCTTCTGCTCCCTTTATCTTTGCTTTTCAATCTGCCTGGATCACAAACGATGGCTAGTGGGACAACTGCCGTGCTGTGTCCATGAGGGTGAATGTCAACATGCTAAGAATGGTGGAATGGGGACGGCAGAAAGTTTTATTTCCTCATGGCACCACTGAACACTTAGTCAGTCCAGGACCACCTGGGGTTGTGTCATGTGAGATAAATACACCAGAGTATTTTAAAGTCACTGTTGGTTGGGGCTTGTGCTATCTAAAGAAAATTCCTTCTACTTCACTGCTGAATTCTAACCCAGCTCTTTTCCCTATTCTGTGAGGGGCATTTCCCAGAAGGACAAAACACTGACTGGAGGCCCCCCAATGTGTTCTAGTCAAGGCAGCCTTCATTCATGTACCCATCCACCCATAGTCACTAGTCCAACAGGTATTGATCAGGTACTCACAGGTGCTATTATATACAGCCTGAGAAGACAGCATCCTATACAGTGGTGATGAAGACAAGCCACTTCCCTCGTGAAGGAAATTACAGCTTATGGAAGAAAGGATGTGAAAATGGTAAACAACAGGAGGAGGAGCCTCACACAGCTGTGAAGCTGAGCACTCATCCTCCAAGAGGCCTCACATGAGGCAGTGCTGAATTGTGTGGTCTGGGCTCTGGGTGGGAAGTTTCTCAGAAGTGGAGAGGTGCTGTGGGCTTTGCTATACTTTGGATCTTCCATGTTCCTCAAAGGCCTGTGTACTAAAGATTTGGTCAGCAGGCTCTGGCATAGGTGGGAGGTAGGGGAACCTTGAAGAGATGGCATGAGGTGAGAGGAAGTTAGGTCACTGGGGGTACCTTTGATGGGGATATGGAGACCCAAG